>SNQJ01S0038422.1:68880-85064 GCA_010110895.2 Picea sitchensis | reverse complement strand
AATTCTCCTAAATCTTGAGGAAAGGCTAAAGGGTTGGGACAAAACGGATTCGGAAATTGGGCAGAGTTTCTTTGCTATGATTTTTCCTCCTTTGAATAGTACCCCTACCCCTTCTTTTATAGGCTAGAAGGAGCTAGGGTTTTAGGCGAACTCTCGGCCATGCATGGCTGGGAGTTCCATTTAACTGACCCAAAGCTTCTCGTTCTGTCGGCAACTTTCCTGATTTTTTTCTTTGTTAGGTAAACGCTGGCTGTAGTGGGCCAGCTAGCATTCCAATGCATGCAGTATAAGGCCTGCCAGCGTTCCAACGCACCCAGTGATAGGTTAGGGAACGGGTTACTTAATTTACGAGGTTTCTGAAGATTCCGTTCAGCATGGCTTTGGAAATGAAGGGAAATGAGTTGTCCTGATGCCAGGTAAGCATGGATGGTGTAATTTAGGGTTATAACACCTTGAAGTTGGAGATATCTTGATATTGTGCGGCCATTTGTGGTGTTATTATCCACATGTTGGAGATGGCCTCCTGCATGTTGTGAAGGTATCCTTTGAAGACAATTGCATTAATCTTCTTTTGCGTGGCATCTGACATGATGCCAAGTGATAAATACCTTGCTCCATAATTCATCTTGGGTCTAGTGTCGAAGAATGTGTAACTTGGTTCCTTCCGTCCCATGATAGCTATTAACATGAGTAGCCATGAGTAGTGAAATTATGTTCCAAGATCCTGTGCATCCTTGTAGTCATCCATAAACAAATTCCAGAGATATGGTGCCCAACTAACTGTGGTTCCATCGGCACATTGAGCTTCTACTGTGACGACCCTGGCTAAAACTTCCTCCCTGCGACATTTCCTTAGCATCTTGCAGGCCAAAAATTTTGCAGCCATTTGTGTTGTGACATCATTTATCCTTTTGATGATGATCCCTCGTGTCCCCCTATTAGTACCGTATTTCTTCTTCATCTCCTCCACAAGTGATTTCTCCTTTTTCTTATCGTCGAGAAATTTTGCATGATCCATGCCCTGGGATGGCAACCCTATGATGTGCGCAATAATCTCTACGTCTATCAAGACAAGCTTGCCCAACCATATGTCCCAGCCATGTGTGACTTCCAACAATTGTTTTACGCAACCTCTTGCATACTAACCTCTACCAAAGTGTGGTAGGTCTAGCAGACCTAAAATCCCCATTGACTCCAATATTGTTTCCCATTAGAGTGGTTGGTCAATCAGTTCCCCAATTTCATTCACTCCCATAGTCTCTAAGTATACCCTCTTTGTGAATTCCATAAACTTGTCTGTGTCTGCCACATCATGATCTGAGTATTTGAGCTTCTCTATATGACCCAAAAAGTCAAGTTTCACCTGTACCCCATCTGGTATACGTGGAAAAACAAGGGATGTGACGGGTTTCTTGCAAGGTGACCTAGGTACCTATTCCTTGTCTTTCTTTGGTAGTGGCTGGCTCAAGGTTCCAGCAGCCATCGTTTGTACTTAGGCATACCATTCTGGCCAATTTGAGACATATTCTATTGTTCCTTTTGGTGGGTGGGTTGACTGAGTTGTTTGAGATTCGTCAGGCTTGACTATTGTTTCCTGATTTGTCATCCTTCCATTGACTCTTGGAGTTGCTTCGATGTTCTCTGGTTGTGCCTCCTTCAGGGTTTCTGCATCCTAGTTCTGTTGTTCCTATGCCTCTATTGGCATATCTACATTCATTCTCTCTGGTATTGGCTGTTTTGTTTCTTCCACCACGGGTGTGGGGTTCACGGATGTTGTATCTGGTGATGGGATTTCATCGACACCAACAAAATCTGACAGTTGTTTTTTGCCTTCCTAGGATTGTGCCTATGCCCTGGTTCTAATTCTGGACTGTCATGCAGTCTGGGTCAACTTTGCCTGTTTTGGTGGTGCCATAGTGGTGATTGTCGAGCATTTTCTAGATTTAATGGTCTTTGTAACTTTTATTGGATAAATCGGTGAATGTGGACATAAACTAATCTCCCTATATCCACCTGGATCTAGAACAAAACAAGATGGAACATGACGCTTTCTCTAAGTTACAATCATTGAATTTACTACCAAAGAAGGAATGAATGACATACCTTTGAATATCACTTCCTTATATCTTTGTTGTCCTTGCTTTTCTCTAGTGCTCTTGTGGAATCAGATCTGCAACGACACAAACCAAACAAAGTGAAAGAAATAATAGTATATTCAATGGAAACTTAAACATGTGATCAAGGAGTCATGTAATAAAATGAGAATGATTTTATGGGAAATAAACATGCCACTGTATTATATTAAATAAAAGTGGAAGATACAACCAAACTGCCTTGATGTCACAAGTTCTCTTTCAATGGTCCTTTGTTCCAACACACACACACACTTGCTCCAAATTTACATGAAGATGATCCACAAAATCTTGATGGACAAATGGAGACCTCAAGCATCAATTGAAACAAGATTCCTCACATAGTCTTTAGCCTATTATTTCATCAATTCCTTTCTTAATCTTGCTTAACCTTTTCCATGAGAAACCCATCAATATATAGGAGGAGGAGAAGTGGTTAAAGGGATTAGGATGATCCCACCAAATCAGAGAATCCAGTAGGATCCCAACCATACAGATGCCACCTCTTATTCTAGAAGATTCCCTTCTAGAACCTTCATGAACTTCTTCCTTTATTTATCTTTCAAACATCGCCACACCCTGCATATATAGAATCCTGCAGAAACCCCATGAGTTGGGTATAGAGCAGCCTACGGAAATCAGGCATTTCTACACTGTGTACTACATACAACCTGTGACGTCCTTCTAAAAACCAGTTTTGTAGAGGAAGAAATTTACTTTTCTCATGCAAAAGATCCTTTTGAGAGCTTGAACACATGCTTGTGGAATCATCATCAGGGTGACCAAAATAATGTGTAACAGTAACCTCTGGGAGTTGTGCTTCTATGCTCTATATATGCTCTTTCTCTCTATTTCTTCTCCAGTCTCGCAATAACCTATTTACTCCCGCGTCTGTTTTTTGTATGGGCATCGTATGTAACTTGTTGAAGACACTACCATTATGATAGATTCAATGCACTTCTGATTCCTTTGTACTTTCCATTACTCTCCCTCATTGTCTCCAGTTGGCGCGATTAATGCGGCATCCCATCGGTCCTTTCTGGCATTCAATTCTGCATAACTCTGTCATTTCGTACTGCTTTTGTCATCTTTCCATTTCCCGCTTGTTTCCACTTTTGACCTGGCCGTTGGACTTATCCTCACTGAGTTTGTACTCCTAAGTGTGTGTTATCTTTCTTCTTTTGGTCCCCTGTGCTTCTTTTGGTGCTATTTAATATCATTTATTTTTATTTTTTATTTTTTTTGCACGGTGGGTGGTCGACTATCCTTGTACAACTTCAGTCGGCTCCTATTGATCATCCCTTTAAGCTCTATGCCTGATGAGTCTTTCAAATGTACAAATCCTCCATCTGTGATAGTTTTTACCTTGTATGGTCCTAACCAATGCATTCTGAGCTTTCTTGGGTGCTGAAAGGATTTGTTGTCATACATCAACATTAGATCTCCTTCCTTGAAAGTCTTCTTCTTGATGTGTTTTTCATGCCAAGCTTTGTCTCTTTCTTTTTGAACTTTTTGGTGAAATTCTACTAATATACGATCTTCTTCCATGGTCATCAACTAATTTAGTCTCTCCTATACTATGCCATGTTCTGTCATATGCATAACTGCTGCTACGCGTAGACTATGTACTATAAATTCTAATGACATCACTGATTCCTAGCCATATACCATTTTAAATGGCATGTGTCATGTTAAATGTTTTCACATAGTCTTGTAGGCCCACAATACTATCGGTATTCTAAGGTCCCAATTGTCCCTGTTGACATTATAGATCTTTGTTAGTGAATTCTCCAAGATTTTATTAAATGATTCTACTGTGCCATTTTCCTGTGGATGATATGGTGTACTCTTTTGATGATGGAATTAAAAATCTTCGGTCATGGCATTGATAGTGCTGTTATGAATTGTGTACCTTGGTCACTCATCAAAACTCTTGGGCATCCAAATCTAGTGATTACTTGTTCAAATAAAACATGTGTTGCTCTTTCTGCGCTGCAATCCTTCACTGGTGTTGCTTTCGCCCATCTTGTTAGGTATTCTATCACGGTGATGATGTACCTTGCTCCTGTTCTTTTTTATGGTCGGTTGATTGGTCTCACAAAGTCTATTGCCCATTTATCAAATGCATGCATTGTTACCTGTGGTATTAGTGGCATATTGTCTCTTCTATTGGGTTTACATACCCTTTGACAGACATCACATCTCTGGTAGTAATCCTTCGAGTCTCTACGAATGGTTGGCCACCATAGTCCTATACACAATATCTTCTGCACAATATATTTTCCTGTGTAATGTCCTCGTGCTATTCCCTCATGGGCTTCTGCTAACACACTTAGTCTTTTGTGTTATAACACATATCTATGCAAGATGTTGTCTGTGCCCATTTTATATAAATGTCCTGCGATCAGTTGATAGTCTGCAACTTGGACTACTAGGTTTTTCTTCTGCACCATGTTATATTCCTGTAGCATGGTACCTGTTCTTAAGTATTGAATGATATCTACAAAGTATTCATCATTGATCTGGACTGAAAATAGTCGTGCGACTGGAAAATTGTCTTCTAAATTCATAGTTTCTTCTCCATTCATGACCCTTGATAGGTGGTCAGGTCCTGCATTCAGTTTTCCTGGCTTTACTATGGCTTCAAAGTCAAATTCTTGAAAAATAAGTAACCATCGATATATTCTCCCCCCCAACACTCGCTTGTTTACTAGATATTTCAGGGTTGAGTGATATGTGAACATCTTAAAGTGTTTTCCCAATAAGTAATGTCTGAACTTCTATAGTGCATAGACCATAGCTAGGCCTTATCTCTCTGTGGTGTTGTAGTTTTTTGGAAAGATAACTGAGAGGGGGTTGTGAATCAATTATTTATATATAAGCTTGAAACTTTTCAAGTTCTAATATTAATCTTCCTATATTATTATTTAATATGTTGTTGATAAATTAACATGCATAGATATACAATATTTTATCAATCACACAGAATACACAGAGACACTGATTTTCCTAAGGAAGCCCATAAAGGGAGAAAACCTCTTCTTCTTCATATGATAAGTAGTCTTTATTTTATGTACATTATCATTCTTATGAGCACCAACTCTTTGTGAGGATACAACCTCTCTTTTAGAAGATGCAACTTGCTGAGAGAACCAACTGTCTGGTTTCTCTAGCACCCACTGGAAGGAAGAACCAACTTCCTGAGTGTTCTAGCACCAATTGGATGGAAGCACCAACTTCCAATCATAAAGGCACCAACCTATATAACATAGAACAATGGTTCTCCCTTGCACCACCCTACCACCCTGGTTTTTCTGGCTACAACTAGATGGAAGCTACAACTCCCTATGTTCAAGAACCCACTTGAAACTTTGAGGAAAACAATTATCCCTAGAACCTCCCTACCACCACGAGATATAAAACTTTGTTACAAAAATTTATTATCATGATATAGTATTTGTCAATGGCTTACCAGTCTCATCATTGTTCTGCTATATTTCTCTACTCTACCTACATCAGTGTATTCCTGCTCGCATCATCTTGCACTTTATTTTCTTCTTCTCTGTCTCTGCATGTGCACCTCAGCCTCCTCATATACGCACATGAATTTCAATTGAAGACACCCCTTCTCTTCTCTGTTCTACGTATATTTATCATGCCATGTCCTCTGCCAGATCATGCATGCAACTCTTCATCATCTCTGACAGTTACAGTCTTCAACAATTTTCCATCTGTGAATTGTCTCTATGATGAGTCTTCATTCCACTGGAAATTATCTCGAGACTCTTCATCTCCTCTAGAAATCACACTAAATCTCTTTGAACTCTCTGGCAGATACAATCAGTCATTTCTGGCAGTTACAATCAGCTTTTTTTGACAGTTACAGAAAGAACCTCCACACTCTCATCCCTTTAACGCATTTTCCCTTCATAAGAAAACTACACAGTGGGCACTATCTTTTCTAGCTAAGCCTCTTCCTTTCATGTGACCATGAACTGTGATCAGATGCCTATCCAAAAGGCACTTCATGACTTAGTGTTTTGGGTATTCTGTTGTGAGTCACCCAACTCTTCCAACTCCCAAACTCTGAGTTAGGAGTCTAGCAAGCGCTAGCTCTTTCCCCTATTCTCCATCGATGTGACCTCCAGCTAGGGCTTGGGGCCTAGATTCCGAGTGCTATGCGAATTCACATATTAGATTTCTTCGAGTTATCTACCTCGATTTTCCCAACTCTTGATTCTAAATTTCCTGATATCCGCTCACGTTGGATTGACGGTCCACAACCTTCCGCGATCCAACGTTCCATATCAAATCACAAGTTCGCACTTCACGACTTCGTCTCTCAGAGATTTTCACCTGGCCTCCTTGCAAATCTTTCGAAGTCTGAATCCTCGAAATTTGCTTGTGTCAGATTGATAGTCCACAATCTCCCATGATCGAATGATTTGTATTTCCTCTCCTGCATGTGTAGAGCACTAAGGATCGCACACCTTGGTTTGATCGGATGGTTGTTGGTCTTCCGACTCAGTGATCCAATGGCCACAGTCGCTCTCCCTCCTAAGCTCCTAACTTCCTTCAACTTAGAATATTTTCTAAGTATTCAAATGCTTTGACCTTTGTTCCTCCTACAAGTCTGTCACTTGGACCTCATTTTCACTTCTAGAAAGCGTTGTCCCTTTTGAGCTTTCTCGCCAATGTAATGGTAAATCTGCTATCTCTTCTGATATTTTGGCTTCGCTCATATTCTCAAAGGGTTTCAATCTTTTGGACCTAAAGGGACTTTCTAATACACTCCTAGAAGTCTTGTGTTGGACCTCCTAATCTTGTAGACAACAATTCCCGATGTTATCATCGTTGCTTTCCTGTTTTCCATCATTGTTGCCAATATTCCATCGTCGTTGTTTTTATTGCCATCAATGACAAGCACACTCTTCCTGTAACCATGCCAACAATCTCCCCCTTTGGAATTGATGGAAACCCTGAAAGGATGTTGTTGGCACAAAGGGGTAGACCTAGGGTTCAACGCTTCAACAACACACCAACAAAACCCTAACTATCGGCCCTTTCAACAACACCTGGGAAGTAGATGAAGTCTCACCCGAGGTAGAGGAAGGGGTGGTTGCAGGACTCAAGTGTCTACAACCTAGCTGGGACATAGATATGTGATTACAAAACTCTTAACAAGAACTTTAGCAGTTAGCATTCATTAGTATCTAACCCTTATTCATAGTGCAGATAAATCCTAATTACAAAGCAGTGCAGTATTCATTGAGATCTAACACATTCAAGCACTTAGCATATAGAGATAAATCAGATCTAGCATTCAGTCACATGACTAAGCACTAAGATATCATATCAAATGCATCTAAACATTCATGAAGATAAGAACAAAGCATAAATCACATTAATCACACATGACAACCATAACACAGGATATACGTGGTTCACCCCCAGCCTAGGGCTATGTCCACCAACTCTTATTCTTATTTATTATTTTCTGTCAATCTTCTTACATGCACAGAGCCTCAAAACCCACTCTGCATAGGATAGGAGATCTACATGCACCTCGCCAGATCCTCCTTCCCTGAGCTAGGTCATAGAACAAAGCCTCTTTACAGTCACTTTCACTTAGCTCTGCAAGTTCTCAACACACAGTATGCACAAAGCATTCACAACTATTCACACTTAGCACACTAGCTTGCAACTTACTCTTTCTTACATTGCCTATATTTCTATTTATACTTTAAAAAATGGGCCTAATCATGGGTAAAACCATGGGTCGATATCCCATACCCATTACATAAATCCAAAACCCAAAAAGTCTACAAAAGGTGGTGATATCCTGTGATCTATGCTTCGCCTAGAGCTCCACCTTCGACTAGACCATCGAAGTCCCAAAATTGGTCAAACATGACTAGCGTTTCTACAAAACCTGGTCAAGGGCCAATAGGCCCTCAACACTCACCTGTGACTCATCCCAATTCACTCTAATCTGGGTAACTCTGCCTCAAACGCCTCGAGCTTGGATCGAGCTGCTTCAACCTGTTGCTTCGCCAGAGCCTCCTGCTCGATGAAATCCTGAATAAATTTCTCATTCACTCATCCTGACAAGCGCTATTCCATTGAAGTGACCATTTTTTCCAGTTCTGTGCCTCGTCCTTCATTCTCCTCAAAAAGTATGCAAGCACCAAAAAAGTATGGAAGTCTGTGCACTTCAACTGCTGAGTTGTTTTAATTCCAAGGCTAATGCCTTGTTTCTCTCAATTGCACTCCTAGCACTTTCCTCTCTTTGATCTCGCACTTCCTGCGGAGTGTTTGGCACTGATTGTAGCTCTAGTTCTGCTACTCTTTGTTGAAGTTGTTGAATAGCTTCAACAAGCTTCATCACTTGACTTTCCACTAGGTCTTCTTCCTTCTATTCTAAGCCTATCACATAGAGAAGTGATTTGGTGACTTCTCCTATAACTCCCATCTACTCCCCAAGCAACTGTTCTTTATCCTATTGTATTTGTGCTCTATCCTTTGTGAAATTTTCTTGGAGGTCATCTTTTTCCTGTTGTGCAACCCATCATTGATCTGTGGATTCCTCCAATTCTTTCTTCAGGGCTTCTATGGCCTGTTCATTTTCTTCTTGGACACACCAGTGACCAAAGTCGAGCTTCGGTCACATATTCTATTATGCGTAGCTGGGTAGGCTTATCTCCCAACTCAATTCCTTCAGAAGATGGTGGCGCAGTAGACACTGTTTGGCTGGAGTAAAGGGCCTATTGTACCTCTTTCAGTTCTTCTTCAATCCTATCATACATGGTTGCTTGTTTTTCTTTGTTGCATTGTAAAATATCCTTTGAAGTGTCTGATATAGTGGTGATGATAAGATCAATGTCATCCATTGTGAGCACATTGTGGAATGGAGGTTTACTAGCTTTGGACTTCTTTCACGATGTAGGTTTCATGGGGGAACCGTTTCTTTTCTTGGATATCTCAGCCTCATCAATGGGTTCCTGAGGCAGTGTTACTTCACCTTTCTTATGCTTTTCTTCTTCATAATTGTTCTCTTCCTTTCCTACTTTGTCACCCCCTCCTCCTCCAGGTAAATCTGAAGCAATCTCTTCGGATGCATTGTTCATCTCCTATATTTCTTTTGTCTTCTTCCTTCTGTTGTTGTCGGGTGCATCATACTCTTTGTGAGTGACCACGGGGCTTCCAATGAGGTTGGGGTCAGACAGTTTTGTCTGGTCGACTGGGATAAGGAGCTTTGCAGGCCATTCCTTAGTTATTTCTTCCATGTCCTCCTCTATGAGCTTATAGTAACTCTGCAGCTCTTCTTTGTGTTCGTCTCCATGGGTAGTGATATAAATAAAATGTCTATCTACACAAAACTTCACATAGGGCCTAAACCTGTGCAGGGTATTCAGTTTCATGCAAGGGAAAGACTCAATAGCCCTCTTTAGTTGTAGGTAATGGGTGTGAAACACCATGTTTGACTGGCATTGTTTCTCCATGTCACTTGAATACTAGAGTGTAGTGAACTTCACAGCTAGTGGCTCGTATGGCTCAATCTTAGGGAAGGTCACACCTTCCAGCATCTCCCAAGAAATGAACATGATGAGGATTAGAAGCTAACTAAAGTGAAACACATATACCTGATCCTGAGCTTTGTGGAAGTCCTTCTCTAACTGGTTGACAAGGTAGCTTGCCTAGTTCATTTGTAGCCCTTCCACACATTTTCCTGCAACAATGAACCCTGTGACCTACGAGGATTTGTTCTTCCTTACTAGCTTACCTGTGATCAACTGGAAGGCTAGGTGCACTGTGCCATTCTGGATGGAGGCTACCTTGTAGCCCCACTTCCCCTTTTCCACATCGCCATATGTGTCTTTGATTGTTTGTGCCAGGGCACAGTCTACAGTCTTCCTTGAGTAAAAGTCTTGTGGGTCTAGTCCTTGCATACTTAATCCAGTGACCCTATGGATCAGCACCAAATTGACAGTGATGCGTCGATCTAGACATAGATAACCGCAATGAAAGCATGATAGCAGGAGATTAACACATGCGTGAACCTCTTGGTGCCTTCCAAAGTGGGGTATCTTCATCACATTGAGGATCGTGGACCTCGTGAGGTCCATGGTCCAAGATTGGGGGATTATCTTTGACTTCTTTCCCTTTGTCTTGGTTAAATACTTATGTGGCATGAGCATACCATAGTTCTTGTGATCTCCTAGGTTATAGTCATTGATCTTCAACATCGGAATATTATCCAGCTATGGTTTGACTATGTGTATCCCCTTCGAGAGGTATGTAGTAATGAACATGTAGTCGAAGTCCCTTGGGACACTGTCATGACTCACTGTACCATCCAGAGGTGTGATGTAGTCGAGCAAGATTGATGGAATGAGATTCACATTCACCAAGTCATCACGATGCTTGTTTCATTTCTCTATTGCAGCTTGGGATGGTCCAGATCCATGAGAAATCGATAGGGAGTTTACACTCCTCGTGTCGATGAAGCTTGCACTCCTGCAGATATCACCTTCTCATCCATGAGGTTGATTAGAATTTCTTTGATGGAATTTTCTACTGCCCTGAGGTTGTCTAACATGCACGCTCTATATCAGGTATCTCAGGTTAGTGATTGAATACTCAAGGTAATAGAATGGGTGGTGAGGTCTCAATAGGCACAACGTGATAATAATGAATTCTCTGTGGGCTTGGATACAATTTGCAAAAGAGTTCTCGGTGAAGCATTCGATGGGATAAAAAGACAACATCGTAATGGATCTTTCCAATGGGTGAAAGATCCTTCATCAATGTGACTCCATCCATTAGGGCATGGTCCCAACGGTCCAATGGCGAGATTCTCATCCATAACTATGTTTCTATCCATTCTGGAGTGTTGGTCTAATAGTCGGGATGCCTCCAACGGTCATATTGCTCCGCCATGGAGAAGTTTTGATCTGTGGTGTTATGCTATTCTGACAAAGTTCAAGTTCTGTAAACTTTCTTTCTGTGAAGTCCTCTCTGGAGCTTCCTATAATTTTTCAAACTTAGATTTCTTCTTAATGAGATTTCTAGCCTTCTTCCCTGTGATGTAAGTTACTAGGTTCCTCTTTCCATTTTGATCCTTATCTGTACTTAACATAGTAACTTCACGTTGATGACATTCTTTCATAGGGTTCAAGAGTAATACTTCTTCTTTTTCTGGAGTAGGTTCTCTACTTTCTTGCATGGATATATTTCTTAATCCTTCTTGCATTATTTCAACTTTGACAATGATGTCTCTGGTTCTTAGTAGCTTTGAATTGTCATCCTTCTCTTCTATTAAGCGCGCTATTCTCTTAGCCATGAAATCCCTTAGTTCTTTCTTTTTCTGTTCCATAGCTTCCTCTTATTTTTTTTTGACTTGATCTTTCTCAATCCAGGGTTTTCCTAGCAAAAGAGAAAATGGGGTGTTGTTCTCAACAAACTTAATGACCTCGAATTCTTCCTCTGTTGAATATCCATGAGCACTCATAGGTATGTAGGTAAGCCTTCCACATAGGGTTATCAATTTTCCTTTAAACAATGCTATTCCTCCCAGTGAAGGAATCATAGTTGGCTTTCCCAAAATTTCCCAAGTTCTTTCTGTCATGATATTCACTTGTGTTTCTACATCCAATACACAATCTAAGTCGAAGTCTCCTATTCTTGTTTCTATAAACTCTTTATCTTTTAAGATCTCTGATAAGTTAATATCTCTGTGATCATTCAGGGTTTCTTTCACTTGTAATAATATACTCTCTGATTCTTTCTGGGGTTCTGTCACGTCCTTAGTTTCTTAGCCTTCCTAAGGGTTTTCTTGTCTCATATTCATCTTCTCAACTTTATCAATCATTCTAGGGCAATCCAAAACTTCATGGTCCATGGCTTTGCAACAAATACAAGTAGGGTTTCTAGCAGGGCATTCCTTAACAAGATGTCCTGGTCTTCTAAAATTGTAACAAATAGTTATCCCTCTCTTTCTCTTGAACGATCCCCAACATTTCCGGTACCTCACACTAGTATCACAGTGATGAACCTGTAAAAAAATATTTCTAGGATCTTGCATGTAATTTTTAGTCCAAACATTCTTTCTATGCATAGGAATAACATATCTTTCACTATTTCTATCATATCTCTTCATTTCATATCTTCTTTCTTCTAACTGCACCCTAGTTTTCAGAATAGGACAAAATCTATCAAACATACCTAGATTCATTCCTTCGAAGAACAATTTTCCACTTATCTTACCTTTATCAGAGCACACAGCTTTAATATCTTACCTCTTTTCTTCAGATCCGATTCCTTTCTTAGCACATAGCTTTGCAAGCCAAGTAGGACAATGCGCACTAGGGCAAAAAATCTACGCATAGAGCTTTCTCTTTTCTTTAGTTACCAACAATCATAGTTTCAAGTCCTGGCAATGGAACCATTTGTTGGCATAAAGGGGTAGACCTGAGGTTCAACACTTCAACAATGCACCAACAAAACCCTAACTACCTACCTTTTCGGCAACACCTGCGAAGCATATGAAGTCTCACTTGAGGTAGAGGTAGGGGTGGTTGTAGGACTCAAGTGTTTGCAACCTAGATGGAACATAGATATGTGATTACAACACTCTTAACAAGCACTTTAGAAGTTATCATTCATTAGTATTTAACTCTTATTCACAACATAGATAAACCCTAATTACAGAGAAGCACAGTATTCATTGAGATCTAACACATTCAAGCACTTAGCATATAGAGATAAATCAAATCTAGCATTCATTCACATGACTAAGCACTAAGATATCATATCAAATGCACCTAAACATTCATGAAGATAAGCACAAAGCATAAATCACATTAATCACACATGGCAACCATAACACAGGAAATACGTGGTTCACCCCTAGCCTAGGGCTACATCCACCAACTCTTCTTCTTCTTTATTATGTTCTATCAATCATCTTACATGCACAAAGACTCAAAACCCACTCCTCATAGGATAGGAGATCTACGTGCACCTCACCAGATCCTCCTTCCCCAAGCTAGGTCACAGCACAAAGCCTCTTTACAATCACTTGCACTTAGCTCTGCAAGTTCTCAACACACAGTAGGCAGAAAGAGTTCACAACTATTTGCACTTAGCACACTATCTTACAACTTACTCTTTCTTACATCGCCTAGATTTCTATTTATACTTTACAAAATGGGCCTAAGAATAGGTAAACCCATGGGCTGACATCACATACCCATTACATAAATCCAAAAAACAAAAATTCCACAAAATGTGGTGAGATCCCATGATCTCTGCTTCGCCTAGCACTCTTCCTTCCACCAGCCTGTAGAAGTCCCAAAATTGATCAAACATGACTAGAGTTTCCACAAAACCTAGTCAAGGGCCAACAACTGCGCTATTCTTCCTAGACCTCCAACTGTAGCAGACCACACCTTTTTTCCCCCCTTTGACATTAATGTCAAATAGAACTGAGAGTGACTCTGTTCTCCCCCTAAAGCACTCTCCCTCTGATTAGATATACTATGAGCACTCTCCCCCTAATTAGATATACTATGAGCACTCTCACCCTGATTAGATAGACTATTTTAACTTGATAACAGGGTCATGCCCAACTTCTAGTGTAAATACTCAAACTGAGATTTTGCAAGCGGTTTAGTGAAGATATCAGCAATATGATCTTTGGATGGAATATAATGCAAAGAAACAACAGTGTTGATAACATGTTCTCTTAAGAAGTGATACTTGATGGGTATATGCTTGGTCTTGGAGTGAAATACATGATTCGTTGACACACTAATTGCACTAGTATTATCACAATGAATTGGAATTGGAGCAGTTGTTGGCACAGGGGAAGACCCAGGGTTCAACGCTACAACAATGCACCAACAAAACCCTAACTACTGGACCTTTCGGCAACACCTGTGAAGTAGATGAAGTTTCACCCGAGGTAGTGGCAAGTGTGGTTGCAGGACTCTAGTGTCTGCAACCTTAGTTGGGACACAGATTTGTGATTGTAATACTTAATAGAGCACTTAGCACCCACAGTTCATCAATATTTAACCAATATATACTTTGCAGATAAAACAGAGCATCGAAGCACTTGTTCAGATCTAATACATCTAAGAACTTAGCATAAAGAGAAAAATTAGATCTAGCAGATTCACGCACTAAGAACATTCACATAGGTCAGATCTAGCATCCATATTGATCAGAATCTGGACCAAGGGTCAAAATTTAGCTCAAAAATAAAAGTTCTCGAAATTGACTAAAAAACAAATGGGTGTGTAGCTCTCATCGTCACAAACCCAACTCAACTCGTTTGGGTTCAAATGGACGTCAGATGAGTGAGATATCGCGTTCTATTCGAATTGTCAAATAGGCAAAAAAAATGTGTTGACTGTACAGTCCATATAGTCCGTATGGATGCTGACGTGGAAGAGGTCGTACGATGACATGGAAGTCCATACACTAAGGTGGTAGTTGATGATGTGTCAATGTTGAGTTGGAAGTTGGACGAATGATATTGCGACACGTGGTAGTTTTTGGTTGGTTGTACGATGCCACGTGGCCCAGACATGGGTTGCCACATGGCATCCCGGTAGTTTGTTATTGGTTTGGTTGTTTAAAAGTTTATGGAGTCCACTAAACTCAAACCCATGGCCTCCACGCGCATGCAATGACTTGGCAAAGGCCACCCGATCGGCATGCCACACAACGTTACTTGTTATATATATGATTTCATTTATATTTAAATTTGATTATGTGTCGGGTGTGTTCGGGCTGGGGCTTATCCCCAGCCCCCAGTCGCACACACACTACCATATGAACTTGTCATTTGCACGTTTGGGGTTTGGTATTTTTAAATAGTTATCCCATGGTCTTATGATTTATCGCATATGACCCTGTCTCTTTGCGCGTGGGGATTTTTGGTTTTTAAAAACGGTTAGCCCTTGGTTTCGAGTGCTTACCCATATGCCCATGGTATTGGTGGTTAGGGGCTGGGCATGCCCTAACCATTCAATAGTTTCAACTATTTTATGGTTATGTGTCGGTGCTAGGTTTTAGCATGATTTTGAGCACGTGAGCTAGGTTGGGCACACAGAGGTGCGTTTTGGCAAACCAGAGACAACAAGCTTGAAGGAGGAAAATGGCAGGAGGCCTATCTTCTTCATTTTTTGGCCAAATGAGGTGCTAGAAAAGCCCACCTAAGGGTTTTTGGATGTTATGAATCCATTGGAACTATTTTCAAAGACATTTGAATACTTCGTTTGTAGGTTTTTTACCATTGAAGTTTCAGAGAGCTCTAGGGAGCTTGAAGCCCTCATTGATTGAGGTCATGCTCAGATGAGCCTAAGTCTATTTTTTGTGACTGAATAGTCATTTTTGGATAATTGTTATGCTCTGAACACATTGGGATAGGTTTTAGATACATTTGAGGAATTTTATAGGTGCTTTTTCCACAAGGAAGCTCAGGGAAGCTCAAGGCCACATGTAGAAGAGATCATGCCCGGATGAGCCATGATATGTTTTCAGAGTTCTATTAGTCATTTTTGGGGTTTTTATGTATTCTGAACCCAATGGTACAGTCAATATTTCCATTGGATTTGAGCAGCATCTTGTAAAAGAAACTTTGAAAAATTCATCCCAAAGAGCCAAGTCCATTGATGGAGGCTCAAGGAGATGTAGCCCAAAGAGGGGTGAAATCCTTTATCATCTTGTTATTGTTGTGAGTTTGATGGTTTATTTTATGCAAGTCATGTTTGTTGTGTATTTATTTAAAACACATATTTAACCATTTAAAGGAAATATTCCTCACACATGAACATTTAAAAGAAGATGCATAAACTTGGCACATAATCTATCTTGCATATTTTAACACATTAAGCAAGGTCCTGAAAGGTTTATTTTAATGAAGTAGAGGGTGCTTGCATAGCATAACAAGTCATCCCCCTATTTCTAGATCAGGTGGTATCAGAGCTTAGTTTGTTTTTCTCATGTGATTTCCATTGATAGCTAGAGTTTTAGCTGTTGGTA
>SNQJ01S0038422.1:15538-68870 GCA_010110895.2 Picea sitchensis | reverse complement strand
TCCTCTCAATATGAATGCTTTGGTGTTTTTGAAAATCACACTAGAGGAATAGGGTCCAAGTTATTGTTAAAAATGGGCTATGAATGTAAAGGGTTAGGCAAGCATGCACAAGGCATTATTGAGCCTATTGTTGTTGAGGAGAGACCCAAGTATTGTGGTCTTGGATATGAACGGAAAGATGGAGCAAATTCCAAAGTTGAGGAGACAAGGGAAACAGTTCCAAGAACAAATTTTGTTTCAAGTTTAATCCCTCAAGCATGCAAGGTATGTGTTCAAGATGAATGCAAATGTATGAAATCAGAGAGTTGTGGCAGCCATGAGGACAAGAACATTGTTGTTGGTCTTCAAAGGAGAGCTTGTAACTCTTCAAATTCACCTCCTCAAAGAGGCGATAAAGGTGAATGTTCAAGGTATAATTATTCCTATCATTCAATTGCTTTTGATTATGTTAAGCATGATAAATTTGCATGTAAAAATGGAAGAAAAAGTCCATGTACATATTGTGGTTTATACAACCATCATGTTTCAAAATGTTGGAAAAGATTGACCACTTTCAGGAAACTTTACAAGAAAAGACAACTTGAAAAGAGGATGAAAAATATTTTCACTCATTGTCAAAAGCGGGGTCATCTCATTGACCAATGTTGGACATTGCATCCAACCACTCATCCATGACACAAGAAGCAGATGGATAAAGAGATTGGCAAGAATGGAAGAGGAGATTCCATCATTGATGTGAGTCAAGATGATTCATAAGAGGGCGATTTTTAGCAGAAGAATTCACCATTGAGTTGGCTTGGTAATGAATGGTTGGATTTCTTGAGAAAGTAAGGCTTGCATTTTCTGTTGTAGATGGATATTTCATCCTTATGTGTGCATTTATGTTGAGAGTATGGCAAGTACAATTTGTATAATGCAAGTTGCATGTGAATGCAATTCGTTTGAAGTCATTCTTGTTTGTTGCACAACTTCACCAGGAGGATGTAAAAGAGGGGTATGATGTTCACTTGTTACAACCATATATCTTTTTCATATTCAGCTCTTATGTACCCACATGCTTTTGGGTTTATGTACTTATGTTTGTACTTGAAGGAGAGTTGAAGAGTCATGCACATGCATGTGTTTTTGTGTATGTGTAAGCAGTGAAACTGGTGATAGTTCATCATGAATGACTCATGATTGTAACATGATTGTGTATCATGAATGTCGACTTGTCAGTTTGGGAAGGTTGATATGTTCCAAATGAGTCTCGACTTGTGTCAATGTTGCTTTGATGACTATGTGTGTCGATCATGTTTTTTGACTTATGTTTAGTCGATGGTGTTTGTTGGATTGAAAGTTGATTTTGAGTACACCAAGATGCAGGAAAATTCCATGTACTTTGATGAAGTAAAAGATGAGACCGTTTGCTTGAAGAGAAAAAGACTTTGTTGGCATCATTTTCAGTCTTGTATAAATTTGTTTTCAAGATTGATGGTTTTCTTGGTTTGTGACAAGATGTTGCAGGAAAGTTTTTGCAGCCATTGGAGAGCTGATTGTTTTGATGCCAAACAGTTCACAAGAGGGACTTGATTCTTAGTGGGAAGGTTGGTAGTCTTCCAAGCACAAAGAGAACAATGGATCAGCAATAGCCAGAGAACAATGGTTGAGGGACATAGCCAATAGCAATGCAAGGCATGTCAAGGTATCCAGGTGATTGTCAAAAAGACTTTTCAAGTAGAATCAATTGATAGAACTTGGAAGAAGAAGAGTATTGAAGCTCAGATAGATAATCATAAGATTTTGTGGGTCCAAAATCCTTTCAGTGGGAAGGTGTGATCAGAATCTGGACCAGGGGTCAAAATTTAGCTCAAAAATAAAAGTTCTTGGAATTGCCTCAAAACAAACGAGTGTGTAGCTCTTGTTGTCACGAACCCAACGCAACTCATTTGGGTTCAAACGGGCATTGGATGAGTGAGATATTGCGATCTATTCGAATCATCAAACATGCAAAAAAAATGTGTTGACTATACAGTCTGTACAGTCCGTATGGATGCTGACGTGGGAGAGGCCATACGATGATGTGGCAGTCCATATGCTGAGGTGGTAGTTGATGATGTGTCAGTGCTGAGTTGGAAGTTGTACGAATGATATTGTGACACATGGCAGTTTTTGGTTGGTTGTACGGTGCCACATGGCACCCCAGTTGTTTGTTATTGGTTTGGTTGTTTAAAAGTTTATGGAGTCCACCAGACTTGACCTCGCAACCTCCATGTGAATGCAACGACTTGGAAAAGTCTTCCCGATCGGCGCCCCACACAACGTTACTTGTTATATATATGATTTCATTTATATTTAAATTTGATTATGTGTTGAGTTGGGGAGCATCCGGGCTGGGGCTTAGCCCCAACCCCCGGTCGCACACACACTACCATATGACCTTGTCATTTGTGCGCATGGGGTTTCGTATTTTTAAATGGTTAGCTTGCAGTCTTATGAGTTATCGTATATGACCCTATCTCTTTGCGCATAGGGATTTTTGGTTTTTAAAAATGGTTAGCCCTTGGTTTCAGGTGCTTACCCATATGCCTACAGTTTTGGTGGTTAGGGACTGGGCACGCCCTAACCATTCAAAAGTTTTTCCCATTTTATGGTTATGCATCGGTGCTAGGTTTTAGCATGATTTTGAGTGCGTGAGCTAGGTTGGTCACACAAAGGTGCGTTTTGGCAAACTAAAGATAGCAAGCTTGAAGGAGGAAAATGGCAGGAGGCCTATCTTCTTCCTTTTTTGGCCAAATGAGGTGCCAAAAAATCCCAGCTAGGGGTTTTTAGATGTTATGAATCCATTGGCACTATTTTCAAAGCCATCTGAAGACTTCTTTTGCAGGTTTTTCACCATTGAAGTTTCATAGAGCTCTAGGGAGCTTGAAGCCCTCATTGATTGAGGTCATGCTCAGATGAGCCTAAGTCTGTTTTCTATGACTGAATAGTCATTTTTGGCTAATTGTTATTCTCTGAACACATTGGAATAGGTTTGAAATCCATTTGAGGACTTTTACAGGTGTTTTTTCCACAAGGAATCTCAGGGAAGCTCAAGGCCACATGTAGAAGAGATCATGCCCAGATGAGCCATGATCCGTTTTCAGAGTTCTATTAGTCATTTTTGGGGTTTTTATGTATTATGAACCCAATGGTACAGTCAGTATTTCCATTGGAGTTGAGAAACATCTTGTAAAAGAATATTTGAAAAATTAATCCCAAAGAGACAAGTCCATCAGGGATGATTTTAAGGATGGAAATTTATTTTAAAATGTAGAAACCTTGGCGAATATTACTAATCCTTCATATGCCAACTATAAATGATTGGTGATATTTTTGTAAAAATGTTCAAATTTCTAAGGATTTTATATAGTTTTTATAAAATCTTGACGATTTTTAAGGTAAAATAATTTTATCCTATAGAATTTGGGCGAATCATTTTTAAAATAGTGAATCTCATTTTTGGAAAAAACCATGGAAAATTAGCCCATGAGCGAAATTTAGCCCCTAAAATCATCCTCGAAGTCCATTGATGGAGGCTCAAGGAGATGTAGCCCAGAGAGGGGTGAACTCCTTTATCATCTTGTTATTGTTGTGAGTTTTATGGTTTATTTGCTGCAAGTCATGTTTGTTGTGTATTTATTTAAAACACATATTTAACCATTTAAAGGAAAAATTCCTCACACATGAACATTTAAAAGAATATGCATAAACTTGGCACATAATCTATCTTGCATATTTTAACACATTGAGAAAGGTCCAGAAAAGTTTATTTTAATGAAGTAGAGGGTGCTTGCATAGCATAACAAGTCATCCCCCTATTTTCAGATCACATATTCATTGTAAGAACAAAGCATAAACATATCTATCTATCTATATCCAAGAACTTAGCAAGTAACACATAAACACATCAATACATTGCACAAAGCAGAGAAACACAACATATACATGGTTCACCCCCACCCTGGGGCTACATCCACCAAATCTTCTTCTTTATTATCTTCGATCAAGCTTCTTACAGGAACAGAGCATCCAAGTCTCACTCTGTAGAGAATAGGAGATCTGGGCACCTTGCTAGATCCTCCTTCCTTGCGTTATAGCACAAAGCCTTCCAGAATCGATTACAACCACTTGCACTTAGCTCTGCAAGTCTCTCACAGTATGCACAAAGCATCTACAAACCACATTTTCACTTATAATATTTACATCTGACTCCTCATTACATCACCTAGATATCTATTTATACATTACAAAATTGGGCCTATGCATGGGTAAACCCATGGGCCGACATTCCCATACCCTTTACATAATCTCAAAACCCAAAAATCCCTAAAAAAGGGGTCAAGATCCTGTGATATCTGCTTCGTCTTGTGCTCCATCTTCAACAGCCTGTCGAAGTCCCAAAAATAGTTCAAACATGACCAAGAACCCTCAAAACTTGGTCAAGGGCCAATAGGATCCCAACACTCACCTGTGAATCATCTCGAGTCACTCTAGTCTGGGTAGTTCTGCTTCAAAATCCTCGATCTTGGCTTGAGATTTTTGGACTTTTTGTTGTGCCATAGCCTCCTATTTAGCGAACTCTTGGATGAATGTGTTGTTGACAGGTCCCTCTAGGCATTGTTCTGCTGCGGTGACAACCTGCTCTAGTTCTGCTCCTCAGACTTCAACCTCTGTGAACAATTGGTAAGCCTTATCTTGTATAAGTTGGAGTCTCTAAGTTTCTTCCATAACTCTCCTCTGAATAGTATGGATTTGTTGTTGGGAGGTGCGTTGCTCTTGATATTGCTTCATTCTTTCCACAGCTGACGGGGCCTTCAACTGTGCCTATAATGTCTCTGCATGCTGCTTCACTTCCTAGATTTGTGACTCTAGTGCCTGCAATTCTGGATTCTTGGTGAGTTTCTCATACGTCTCGGCACTATGGTTACTTAGCTGCCTACATTCCATGACAAGGGCCTTTATTCTCTCAACTGTGCTTTGACCAGTTGCTTCTCTTTGATCCCTTACATCTTGCGGAGTCTCGAGCATTGTCAGAAGATCTAAGTCTGCTATGCGTTGTTGTAGCTTCTAGATAGTTTCTTCAAGATGGTCTACTTGGTTCATGACTCGGTATTCAGCCTTTAGTTATATGACTATTACAGAGCGAAGTGCTCTACTGACCGCTTCTTTCAATTCGAGTTGCTCCGCTAGCAACTATTCTTTTCCTTGCTGCATCTATTCTTTTTCTTTGTTAAACTTCACCTGGAGAGCAATATTTTCATGCTCTGCAGTTATGCATTGTTATATTAGTATGCCTTGCACTTTCTTCAAGGCCTGGGTGGCTTGTTCGATTTATTCTTGTGCTCGTCGAAGGAGAGCTTCGATTGTATCAGCTAGTCGGTGGAGTTGGGATGGCTCATCTCCCAACTCAGGTTCTCCTAATGGTAGGGGCACACTAGAGACTGTATGACTGGACTGAAGTGCTTGTTGTACCCCTCAGAGTTCAATCTCAATTCTATCATACATTTTCTCCTTTTTGGCTTCTTTTTTCTCAACTATTTCCAGCAAAGCATCGTTTAGGGCTACTATGATGAAGTCAAAATCATCAGAGGTGAGGAGAGTTTGCATCTTGTTCATGGTGGCTTTCGATTTCTTCCTCAAAGAAGGTTTCGGGGGAGAAACCTTCCTCTTCTTCAAGGAGTTAGTCTTGTCTTTGGGCAGTGTTACTTCACCTTTATTTTTTTCAGCTTATGTGCCATTTTTCTCTTCGCCATCACCCCCTCGCTCTGGTAATATGGAAGCAGTCTTTACTGAGGCATTTATTAAATCTTGGGCTTCTTCGGTCTTCTTTGTCCTGCTGGGTCCGGGTGTATCATATGCAGTTTATAGGCTGTCAAGATCAGATAGCTCGGCAGGGTCTACTGAAATAAGGAGGCTCTCCGACCAATCCTTAGTGATCACCTCTAGATCCTCTTCCGTCATCTTATAATATGACTACAACTGTTGCTTATGTTCATCGGCTCGTGCTGTAATGTAAATGAAATGTCAATCTGCACTAAACTTCATCAGGAGCCAGAACTGGTGTAGAGTGTTCAGAGTCATGCAAGGCTTAGATTCTATGGCTCTCTTCAGCTGAAGGTAATAGGTATGAAAACCAATGTTTGATTTCCAGTGTTTGTTCATATCACTCAAATACTAGAGTGTAGCGAACTTCGTGGCCAGCTGCTCAAATGGCTTGATTTTGGGGAAGGTCACACCTTCTGGCATCTCCCAGGCAATAAAGGAAATAAGGATCAAGAGCTAGCTAAAGTGAAATTCATATCCTTGATCTTGTGCTTCTCTGCAGTCTAGTTCCAACTTATTTACTAGGTACTTCACCCAGTTCATCTGCAGGCCTTTCGTGCACTTCCCTGCGAGGTCAATGAAAACGCTGGTGACTTGTGTAGGTCGATTCTTCCTTACTAACTTCCTTTCAATTAGCTGACAGGAGAGGTGCACTGCGCCATTCTGGATGGAGGATACCTTGTAGCCTCTTGTTCCCTTCTCAACATTTCCATAGGTGTCCTTGATCTTCTGTGCTAGCGCGGTCGATGGATTTTCTGGGAAAGAAATCTTGTGGGTCAGGTCCTTGCATAGTCAACCCTATGATCCTATGGATCAATGTCAGATCAACTGTAATATGATAGTTTAGCCACAAGTAACCACCATTATAGCAAGAAAGTAGCATCTTGACACAAGCATTGACTTCCTGACGTCTGCCAAAGTGTGGAGTGTTCATGACATTGAGTAGGGTGGACTGTGCAAGGTTCATCGTCCATGACTGGGGAATTATCTTCAAATTCTTCCCCTTAGTTCTGGTTAGGTACTTGTACATGGGAGCATGTTATATACCTTTCAATCTCTGAGGTTGAAGTCACTGAACTTCAACATTGTGATCTTATCCTAGTCTGTTCAAACTGCGCGTATCCCCTTCAGGAGGTACGCAGTAACCAAGGTGTACTCAAAATCTCTGGGTACGCTATCACGATTCACTGCACCGACCAAAGGTGGAATATAGGTGGGTAATATGGTCGGTATGAGATTTTCATTCTCTAGGTCATCCTTGTACTTGGTTCATTTTTCTTTTAATGGCTGGGATGGTCTGGCTCCATGAGAAGTCAATGGAGAGGATTTCATTATTCTTGTCGATGAAGCTTGTACCCCTACTGACATTCCTCTCTCAAACATGAATCTTTCAGTCATCAGGTTGATGAGAACTTCCGTCACTAATTCTTCGACTGCGGTGAGCTCTTCGAACATATGTGCTCGGATTGAATATATCGGGTTCAAGAGAAACTAGTTACTACAATGGAATAGATGGAAATAATGTGAAGATCACTATGTAAGATCAACTTAGTTTGTGGGCTCATATTCTCGATTAGAAAAAGTGTTCTCGGTGCATGGTGCAATGGGATAAATAGGTAACTTGGTAATGGATCTCTTGCAATAGGTATGGATCCTTCATTAACTCTATTCTATTCATTACGACACATACCAATGGTCTGGTGGCGAACCATAAATTCCTTTCTACCAATTTAGAGTGTCGTTCGAACAGTTATAATGTACCCAACGACTATATTTCTTTTCCATAGTGAAGTGCCATGTGTCATTGTTTTGATATCCCGACGAAGTTCTAATTTTGCAAACTTTCCTTCTGCGAGGTTCCTTCTGGATCCTTCTGTAAATTAGCTCTCTTCTTACTTAGTTTTCTATCCTTCTTTCGAGTGAGCTTTGTCTCGGTATTCCTTTTTTAATTCTAATTCTTATCTTCTTTTGACATATTTACTTCACGTTGTGGAGATTATTTCCTAGGATTCAAGGGTAATATTTCTTCTGTATCTAGAGTAGGTACTTCAATCTTCTGTGGGTCTTCTAGTGTTCTTTCAACTTCGATATCCAGGTCTCTAGTTTAAAATAGCTTCGATATATTCTTCTGTTCTTTAATCAAGTGTGCGATCTTTCTAGTCATGAAATCCTTTAATTCTTGTTTCTTCTGCTCTAAGACTTATTCTTCTTCCTTTCTTCTAATCTATTCTATTTCAATCCAAGGTTTTCCTAGTAACATGGTAAATGGGGCATTGTCCTCAATAAATTTAACAATCTCAAAATCTTTTTCTGTCGAAGTTCCATTGGCATTCATAGATATTTGAGTGATCTTTCCACATAGGTTTATCAGTTTTCCTTTGAATAATCCTATTCCTCCCAGGGAAGGACTCATAGCAGGATTCCCTAAAAGTTCCCAAGTTCTTTCTATCATAATATTCACCTGTGTTTCTTCATCTAGAACACATTCAATGTCAAAGTCTCCTATTCTTGCTTCAATGCATTCTTTTTCTTTGAAGATATCTAATAAGCTGACATGTCGGTGGCCATTCAGGGTTTCTTTCATTTGTAATAATACTTTCTCTGATTCTTTCTGGGGCTCTAGATCTACCTTAGGGTTTTCTTGTCTCATGTTTATTCCTTCAATCTTAGCAATCATTCTAGGGAAATCCAACACTTCATGGTCTATAGCTTTACAACAAAGACAACTAAGTCTTCTGCCAGGGAATTCTTTAGCAAGATGTCCCGGTATTCTGCAACTGTAACAGAGGGTTAACCCTCTCTTTCTTTTGAATGATCCCCATCCCTTATTGTACTGTGCACTAGGATCATAGTAGTTAACCTGCAACAAATTCTATCTAGGATTCTACATCCATATGTTAGTCCAAACATTCTTTCCATGCATAGGTATAACATATCTTTCACTATTCTTATCAGATCTATTCATATCAAACCTTCTTTCATCTATTAGTGCCCTAGTTTTCAAGCTATGACAAAATCTATCAAACATACCTAGATCCATACTTTAGAAACAAAAATTTCCACTTATCTTACTTTTACAGAGAACAAATCTTTCATATCTAGAACTTTTCACTATTATTGCCTTTATCAGAGCATAGAGCTTGCATATCTTACCTCTTTTCTTCAGATCTGACCTCTTTTCTTCATATCTGACCTCTTTTCCTGGCACAGAGCTTCACAGGTCAAGTAGAATGCTACACACTAGGGTAACAGATCTACGCACAGAGATTTCACAGTTTCAGGTCAAATCTTTGCACAAAGCTTCTTCTTCCTCAGTTCCCAATAATCAAAGTTTCAGGTCTCGGAAACAGAACCATTTTTTGGCACAGGGGTAGACCCAAGGTTCAACGCTACAAAAACGCACCAGAAAAACCCTAACTATCGGCCCTTTCGACAACACCTATGAAGTAGATGAAGTCTCACCCGAGGTAGAGGCAGGGGTGGTTGCAGGACTCGAGTGTTTGCAACCTTAGCTGGGACACATATATGTGATTGTAATACTTAACAGAGCACTTAGCACTGACATTTCATCAATGTTTAACCAATATCTCCTACGTAGATAAAAAAGAGCATCGCAACACTTGTTCATATCTAATACATCTAAGCACTTAGCATAAAGAGACAAATTAGATCTAGCAGATTCACGCACTAAGCACATTCACATAGGTCATATCTAGCATCCATATTCATTATAAGCACAAAGAATAAACATATCTATCTATCTATATCCAAACACTTAGCAAGTAACACATAAACACATCAATACATTGCACAAAGTAGATAAACACAACATATACGTAGTTCACCCCCACCCTGGGGATACGTCCACCAACTCGTCTTCTTTATTATCTTCAATCAAACTTCTTACAAGCACAGAGCATCCAAGTCTCACTCTGTAGAGGACAGGATATCTACGTACCTTGCTAGATCCTCCTTCCTTGTGTTACAACACAAAGCCTTCCAGAATTGGTTACAACCACTTGCACTTATCTCTACAAGTCTCTCACAGTATGCACAAAGCATATACAAACCACATTTTCACTTAGAATACTTACAACTGACTCCTCATTACATCACCTAGATATCTATTTATACATTACAAAAGTGGGCCTAAGTATGGGTAAACCCATGGGCCGACATTCCCATACCCTTTACATAATCCCAAAACCCAAAAATCCCTAAAAAAGGGGACGAGATCCTGCGATCTCTGCTTCATCTTGCGCTCTGTCTTTGATAGCTTGTCAAAGTCCCAAAAATAGGTCAAACATGACCAAGAACCTTCAAAACTTGGTCAAGGGACTACAATAGTATACTTGACCTCCAAGTATGCAAGTGTCTGAATCATCCACAATACTTGGGTACAACAAGTGGTAGATGCAATGTATTCAACTTTTGTAGTTGATAAGGAAATGGAACCTTGATCCTTGCTCAACCATGCTGCAAGAGAATCTTCTAAGAAGAATGCACCTCCACTCGTGCTTTTCCTTTCATCCATGCAGTTATCCCAATCAACATCTGAATAGACTGATAATTGAAAATTCTAATTCCTAGGATACCATAGGCCATAGTTCATTGTTCCTTTCAAGTATCTGAATATTCTTTTGATAGCTAGAAAATGACTCTATTTAGGTGCATACTGATACCTTCCTACCATTCCAACAACATCCATTATGTCTAGACGAGATGTTGTGATGTACAATAGGTTTCTTATCATAGACCTATATGAACTTTGATCAACATCAAGTGAGTCATCATCCTTTATTAACTTGCATCCAATGACCATAGGTGTTCTCATAGGTGCAGAATCTTCCTTTTGAAACCTTTTCAACATTTCTATTGGATATCTCTTCTAAGAAAGAAATATTCCTTCAGACCTCTGAGTAATTTGCAGACTAAGAAAAAATGGTAGTTCCCCTATCATAGACATTTCAAATTCAGACTGCATGGTAGAATCAAACCATTGTACCAATGAAGCATTATTACTTCCGAAGATGATGTCATATACATAGACCAACACAATGAGCAAATCATTATCCTTTGTCTTGAAGATACTTATCCAATCTGTAATACCATGCACGAGGAGCTTGTTTCAAACCATATAAGGATTTCTTTAGCTTGCAAACAAGGTCAGGATTATCTGACAGTTGGAAACCCTCTGGTTGTTCTATATAGACTTCTTCTTTCATATCTCCATTTAGAAAATCTGACTTGACATCCATTTGGTATACTTTAAACTTCTTATGACAAGCATAGGAAAGAAACATTCTAATAGATTCTAATCTTGCTACAGGCGCAAATGTTTCATCAAAATCTAGTCCTTCTATTTGAGCATACCCTTTGCAGACCAATCTAGCCTTATTTCTTACAATATTTACTTGCTCATTCATCTTATTTTTGTAGACCCATTTGGATCCTATTACATTTTTATTTGTTGGCCTAGGAACAAGTTCCCAAGTATCATTCTTTTCAATCTGATCCAGTTCTCATTCATTGATTTTAACCGATTTACATCCTTACTGGCTTCATTAAAGTTCTTGGGTTCCACCATGGATATTACGGCTATATGTGATTGCTCGTTGTCTTTTATTATCCTTCTCCTAGTTTGTATACCTTTGTCTTTCTCACCAATTATCTGACTTGCAGGATGATTCTTTTGAGTAATTCTGGAGGAAGGATTTGATGATGATTGTTGTCTTGACTCTTCTTGCTTGGGTGTCTCTTCTCCACTTGAGTCATCATCTTCTTGTGACTCTAATATTTGTTGTTCTTCATTTTCATTATTCTCATCATCTTCTTCACTTGACTTGGTGCTTATTCTCTATTGATATTTTACAGGAGCTTCTTCATCAATTCGAACATCAATACAGTCTACTAATTTATGCATCCTTTTGTTAAAGCATTTCTATCCTTTATTGCTCGTTGCATATCCTAAGAATATATCTTCATCAACTCTACCATCAAATTTTCCCAGATGATTATCATTATTTTTGATGTATCATTTACTTCCAAATACTTTGAAGTGCTTGATTGATGTAGGTCGACCAAACCACAACTCATATGGAGTTGTATCACTGTTCGGCCTTAGATGCGCTTTGTTTAAAATATGAACATCTGTGTGAACAACCTCCACCCATAAGGTTTGGGAAATGTCCCTTTCACTCATCATATTCCTTGCCATCTGCTGGACTGATCTATTTTGGCATTCTACAACTCCATTTTGTTGAGGAGTACCTGGAATAGTATATTCTCTTTTAATTCCATGTCTGTCACATAATTCTTTGAAATCTCTTGATATAAATTCTCCTCCCATGTCTGAGTGAATTTAATTTAACTTCCTTCATTTCTGATTCTCATCTAATGCTTTAAACGTTTTGAACTTCTCAAACGCATCAGATTTTTCTCTCAGAAAGGAAACCCATGTAAGTCTGGAGAAGTCATCAATCACCAGCATAAAGTAACATTCTCCTCCAGTTCCTTCCTTTCGCGATGGTCCACACAGATCCATATGAATAATTTGAAGTGGTTTCTCTGAAGATGTGAAACTCTTCAATTTGAATTGAGCACGAGTCAACTTCCCCATTTGACAGGATTCACATACAGAGTTATGAGGCTTAGATATTCTTGGAATATATTTCATAGCACCTTCAGTATTCATCTTGAAAATATGATCAAAATTCAGGTGTCCAATCCTTTTGTGCCATAACCAACTTTCATCAAATTTTCTTTAATGACATTCCTCCTTATCATCCTTCAGAACATAGACATTGTTTTCAGTTCTAAACCCTTTTGCAATCATCTCTCCTGTGTTCACTGTTTTTATTTTATAACCTTTGGCAGTGAAAGTGACTTCACATCCTCTATCACACACCTGATTGACACTAAGAATATTATGATTTAATCCATAAACTAATAAAACATCTTGAAATTTTCCTCCTCCATTACTTAAGCTTACTAGACCTTTACCTCTGATCTTTCCTAGAGTATCATTTCCAAAAGTCACATTTCCTAATTTATTTTCTTTGAGTGATAGGAACTTACTTTTGTCACCTGTCATATGACTGGAGCATCCATTGTCAATATACCAGGGGCTATTTTGTCTTTGATATGACAACACTAATCCACACTTGTTATCTTCTTTCTTATTCTAAACCTTGATGTTTTCAACTCTATTCTTTGAATATGAATTATAGTTCTTTAAGAGATAGTTTGCAGCTTTATGTCCATAATTATGGCAGATGTAACATTTTGGTTCATTGAATAAAGGATCATAACAATTGTTATGCTTAATATGCATCTTTTTCCCAGCCATCACATGATTTTCAGTATGTGATTGTTTGTTACTTGGTTTTCTCATTCTTTGTCGTGGCATATATTTATTCCTTGGGTGTCTTGATTGCTCATGTCTAAATCTTAAAGAGAAATTTACAACTTTGTGGCCAAAGTTAGAACATTAAAAACAATATCCATAGAAAAACTCTTTGTACCTGAAAAAAGGTTTTCTTATTTGAGAAGGTTGATTTCTTCCATGCTGATGATTTCCTTCAGAAGAGGGTGTATTATTTATTTGTTCTACAAATTAAGTTCTGGTACTTTTTCCTTCACTCCTCCTTGGCAGTTGATTATCTTCCTTTGTTTATGTAGGTTCGTTGTTGTCAATGGTTGTAGATTTGACAACCTTGATGGATTCTTTTTTTCTTGGCTGACCACTACTTGATCCCTCTTCATAACCCAAACCAGTTTTCAACTTTGGATTCCTTTGCTGATTTAGAATGGTGGCTAATCCTTCCGAGGCTTTAATACTTGTTAGATTTTGATGATATAAGGCATGGAATTTCTCTAGCTCTTTTTTGACAGATACTACTTCAGCTTCCATTTTTTTACCTTTTGTTTTGGCTTCCTTCAATTTTTGTTTGAGGATGTCTTCAATCCTCTTATCTTCTTCTAACTTAACATTCAACAGAGCAATTTCTTCATATGGTTCATTGCATGTTTCCTCATACCTGAGCAATAACTTTTTTTGTTTTCTTTTCTTTTCTCTAAGTCTATCAATCTCTTCCATGGGACTGACAAGTTCTTCTTTAAGATCCACTACTTCTTCACAATCAACGAACTCACTTCTGGTATCTTCAATGTTTAGGTATTATAAATCTACTAGCATGAGATCATTTATTTTACTTTCAATAGAAGATTCATTGTTTTCATCATCTGAAGGATCGTCATCATTGTTTACACAAAAACTTTTCTTCTTAAAATTATTCTCTTTATAGACCTTTTTGTGTTTTTGCTTCTCTTCATCATCATATGTATGATCCTTTCTTTTGTGAGGACACTTATTTGCAAAATGACCTATCTTACCACAGTTGAAACATTTGAAGGAAGCTTACCTTTGTATTTTCTTGATCCTTTCATCAGTCTTCTCACAAAATTTGCTTCAATCTCATCTATATCAGATTATGTGTTTTTCTCTACTTTAAAGGATGCCTCTCTTGTAGTGAATTTACCTTTGGTGATTCTCATTTCATAAGCAGTTAGGGTTCCAAGAAGTTGATCTAGTGTCAATGCTTGATATTAGTTATTTTCTCTATAGCAAAGACCTTTGAGTTAAATCTATCAGGAAGAGATCTTAAAATATTTTCTGGAATGGAAAATATTCATCAATCATTTCACCTAGACCTTTCATAGTGTTGACAAGTTAATCTATATGTAAGAAGTAGTTACTAATAGTTTCTTCTTCATCCATATTTAAATGCTCAAATTTCAGTCTGTGAGTCTGAAGTTTTGCGTCTTTCACCTTTTCATTACCTTCATAACTACTTATCAGCTTGTCCCACATAACTTTTGTTGAATCACAGTGCATGAATTTGAAAAACTTGGCTTCTGCAAGTCCATTGAGGATGGAATTCATTGCTTTTGCATTAAATCTAAACTCCAACTTATCATCTTTTGAGGCCAATACTACAAGCTTCACATATCCAATTTCAATGACATCTCAAACATTAGCACCCAGGGAATTTAAATATGTTCTCATCCTTATTTTCTAGAAGGAAAAGTTTGTTCCATCAAACAAAGGGACTCTATTAGTTGAACATCCTTCATGACTAATCATGATCAAGCTTGTGGATCTACCTTTGATCAAAGGCACCGGATCTGATACCAAATGTTGGAAAGATAACCAAGAGGGGGGGTGAATCAGTTATTTACATATAAGCTTGAAACTTTTCAAGTTCTTTTATGAATCTTTCTAGATTATTATTTAATGTGTTGTTGATAAATTAACATGCATATATATACAATATTTGATCAATCACACAGAATACAAAGAGACACTAATTTTCCTAAGGAAACCCATAAAGGGAGAAAGCCTCTTCTTCTTCATATGATAAGTAGTCTTTATTTTCTGTACATTATCATTCTTATGCGAACCAACCCTTTGTGAGGCTACCACCTCTATTTTGCAAGATGAAACTTGCTTAGAGCACCAACTCTCTAGTTTCTCTAGCACCCACTAGAAGGAAGCACCAACTCCCTGAGTGTTCCAACACCAACTAGATGGAAGCACCAACTTCCAGTCACACAGGCACCAACCTGTATAACGGAGAACAATGGTTCTCCCTTGCACCACCCTACCACCCTGGTTTTTTTGGCTGCAACCAGATGGAAGCTACAACTCCCTATGTTCAAGAACCCACTTGAAACTCTAAGGACAATAGTCCTCCATAGCACCTCACTACCACCTTGGGATATAAAAATTTGTTAAAAAAAATTATTATCGTGATACAATATTTTTCAATGGCTTATCAGTCTCATTATTGTTCTGCTATATTGCTCTGCTCTACCTGCATCAGTGTATTCCTACTCCCATCATCTTGCACTTTCTATTCTTCGGCTCTGTCTCTGCATGCGCAACTTAGCCTCCTCTTCTATGCACATGAATCACAATTGAATACACCCCTTCTCTTCTCTGTTTTGCATATATTTATCATGCCAAGTCCTCTGCCATATCATGCATGAAACTCTTTGTACTCTCTCGAAGTTACAGTCTTCGACACTTTTCCATCTGTCAATTGCCTCTATGATGAGTCTTCATTCCACTAGCAGTTATCTTGAGACTCTTTAGCTCCTCTGGCGATCACACTGAAGCTCTTCAAATTCTCTGGCAGATACAATTAGTTGTTTATGGCAGTTACAATCAGTTCATTATGATAGTTACAGAGAGAACCTCCGCATGCTCATCCCTTTGGCACCTTTTCCCTTCATGAGAAAACTACACAGTGGGGGCTAGATTTTATGGGTAAGACCCTTCCTTTCACATGATCATGAACTGTGATCAGATGGCTATCCAAAAGGCGCTTCATGACTTTGCATTTTGGGTATTCTACTGTGAGTCATCCAACTCTTCCAACTCTCGAACTCCGAGTTAGGAGTCTAGCGAGCGCTAGCTCCTTCCCCTATTATCCACCGATGTGACCTCCAGCTAGGGCCTGGAGCCCAGATTTCAAGCACTACAGGACTTCATGTATCGGATTTCCATGAGTTATCTACCTTTATTTTCCCAACTTTAAATTCCTGATTTCTCGATATCTGCTCACATCGGATCAATGGTCCATGAACCTCCATGATCCAATGTTCTAGATCAAATCGCGAGTTCACACTTCGCGAATTCATCTCTCAGATATTTTCTCCTGGCCTCCTTGCAAATATTCCGAAGTCTAAATCCTCAAACTTCGCTCACGTCAGATCGACGGTCCACAATCTCCCATGATCCAATGTTCCAGATTTCCTCTCCTTCATGTGCAGAGAACTAAGGCTCGCGCACCTTGGTTTGATTGGATGGTTGTTGGTCTTCTAAATCAGTGATCCAACGACCATTGTCGCTCTCCCTCCTGAGCTCCCAACTTCCTCTGACTTAGAAGATTTTCTAAGTATTCAAAGGATTTGACCTTTGTTCCTCCTATGAGTATGTCTCTTGGACCTCGTCTTCACTTCTGGAAAGCATTGTCCCTTCTAAGATTTCTTGCCAATGTAATGGTAAATCCACTATCTCTTTTGATATTTTGACTTCGTTCAGATTCTCAAAGGGTTTCGATCCTTTGGACCTCAAGGGCCTTTCTACTGCACTCCTGGCAATCCTGTGCTTGACCTCCTGATCTTGTAGATAGCAATTCCCAATGCTATCATCACTGCTTTCATGTTTTCCATCATTGTTGTCAATATGCCATCGTCATTGTTGTTCTTTCCATCAATGACAAGTACACTCTTCTTGTAAACATGCCAACATAGTTTTGTTCTGATTCTGATAGCTTTCTACTCGCAAAGGCTATAGGATGGTCTAAATATCTCATTCCTGGCTACGCCAAAATGGCTCCAAGTGATATGGCTGATGCATCTACATGTACATGGAATTTCTTCTCCCAATCTGAAAATATTATTATTGGTGTAGTGACCATCTTTTCCTTTAGGGTATCTAGACTGTGTTGACACTCATTGTTCCACTGAAACTTTGTATCTTCTCATAACAGTTTTTCCATTAGCGTGGTAATCTGTGCATATCCTTTGATGAACTTTCTATAGTATCATGTGTGTCCCAATGTCTCTCTTAGTTGACAAACTATTGTTGGTGGTGGTAGGTTAACAATTTCTACAATCTTTGCAGGATCTACTAGTAAACCTTGTTCGCATACTATATGGCCCAATAGTATCCCAAGTGGTATTATGAATATGAATTTCTTTATGTTTAATGATATCTTGCATTGTATGCATCTTTATAACATCAGTCGTAAGACTTCTACATGTTCTTTCAATAAACTATAGATTGTCCAATCATCCAAGTATACTTCTAGAAACTGGTGGATGAATTCCTTAAATGCAACAATGACTACTCTGGAAAATATTGTTGGAGAATTATTCAGTCCAAACGACATGAATGTGTACTGGTAAGATCCCTATTCTTTCACAAAGGTGGTCTTATATATGTCTTCCTGTGCTATAATAATCTAGTGGTAGCTTGAGAATCCATTAGTGTATGAGTAAGATTCATGTCCTCCTACGTTCTTAACACTTCTTCCGTGAAAGGTGTAGGGAATGGGTCAGGTAGGCATGCATCATTCAACTTCCTTAAGTTGATGCATATAAGTATTCCTCCTTGTTTCTTGTCTTGAACTACCATTGGGCTTATCCATTCAGATTCTTCCACTGGTTCTATGATTTCGGCTTCGAGCATTCTATCGATCTCATCTTTGACTTTCTTTTTGTATATTGGGTTCAATCTATATGGTCGTTGTCTGATTGGTCTCACTTTGGATCTGAGTGGTATTTTCATTTCTCCTAGCTCTCCTGCTATACCCTTCATCTATGTAAATGTCGTGGGAAATAGGTCATTGTACTCGTGCAGTAACTCTATTATGAATTTTATTGTTTGTTCATCCCAGTAATCTCCGATGCTAGCCATTTTGGGATTCTCAGTTGTCCCAATGTTGACTTTATTTACCTTGATCGGCGTGGCAATAAATTATGAGTCTATAGGTGAACCTTCCACTTCTCTTTCACGTTCCACTTCCTCGATCTGAATATTGCGCGGATCGTCTTCCTCTGGTGCATCTTCATGCACATGGTAACATGACAACAATTCCTTGATTGTATGTCTATTCCACTTTTTCTCTTCTTTTATGAGCTCGACTTCTGGTTCCTTGATAAGTATCACCCATCTTATCTTTTTAAGATTTGTGTCTATGTTGGGGTTCTCATGTTAAAATGAGAAAGTGATTGTAAAATTCCACTATAATACCATCCAGGTCGTAGTTTCTCTACGCAGTTCCTGGTTTGTATAATAGTTTGTTGGTATGCCCTCTAGAGTGTGTATAAAATAATGGGGCCATTCCTCTAGGGGTTTCAATTTCCATAGCCTTCTACACTTCTCCAAGTGTTCCACTGGTGCCCCCTGTCCATCATACTTTTGTTTCTTGTTGTCTTGTTGTTCTGTGCTAAACCTTATGCGCAGTAACCACTTACATTGGTACCAATTTTTTATTGTCTCTTTGTTTGTGTGCCACCATCTTGTAGGTGTGGCATTGATTGCTATATCAAGTGATAAGAGTCTCTGATTTTATGAGACTTCATCTTCATACTATGCCAAGAATATTTCCAGATCATTTATTTCGTGGAAAATGGGTGGTTCCCTTATCTCCATACCTACCCATCTTACTATGCGGTCTATTCGTGCACATCTTCTTATGGAAACTTCGTGTAACCTTTGTTTCCAGTTCTCTAACCCGATATCTGAGTCTGTTGCACATGAAGTAGTGCTCTACCAACTGACTACTATGTTTGTAGTTGGGTTTACGTAATCCTCATCGTGTGCAGTTGTTTTGTACAACGGGCTAATCTCCTCTAAGTCTAAGCAAGTGGGTTCTACAAACCTTTCCCCTTCTAATGGGTCTAATGGTGTGATGACCCTGTATTCACCTGAATCAAATGTCATTTTTCATGTCTTTATATTGATTATAGCTTGGTTGTCAAATGTCCAGTCCAAGCCAAGAAACGTTGGATATGGTGTTGTGTTGTCCACTATTTCTATTACATCAAAATCTGCTTTGGTGTGCACCCCATCTAGGTCTATTGTCACTCATTTTAGTCTACCGATTGGTAGGACTCTGTGTTGGTTTGCTAGTTTTAGTTGAACTGGTGAATATCCTAATGTGGGCTCTCCCATACATTTCCATGTCTTATTTGGTAATACATTGACCTCAGATCCTAGATCTAGTATGATATCTCCCATGTTGAAGTCTCCAATGTTTTCATTCAGTCTGAACTCCCTACTTGTTCTTCTCCTGGTATGTAGGTGATTGACTGCCTTTTGTTCTAGTTTTCCTTCTGTCTCCATACTACATATTTCTAATATGTTTTGCAGTATTTTCATAGATGATGGATCCTTTAATACTTTGACACATGATTGCAAGAAGCCTTTGATTGTACTTACTTGTCTGATGGAGTGTATCTCATTGGTATGATCCAATAACGAAGGCATATCGTATTCTGACACTTCCTTGATTTGCTTCGCAGTTGAAGTCATCACAATTTCCTCCTTCTAAAATTCTTGTCGGGCTTGCTTAAATATCTCCTTATCCTTCTGCGTGTCGAAATGCTTCCTTGGTTCGATGTTCTTCTTCACCCATTGGTGTTGTAGTGGCTCTTGTCGAACTGTTTCATTTCCTTTTTTAGCTCCTCTATGGGTAACTGTGTTGATGTTTCATCCTTCATCCCTTGCTTCAGCTGAGATCCATTGAACATTCTGTTTGTTTAGGTTTCTCTTTTCATGAATCTTTACTAATAGTGTCGGATATTCTTCTGTATCATGGTCTAATACGCGAAAATACATACACGTTGTTGGTGGAAGTGCACATTCCCTTGCATAATGTCTTGGTTGTTGACAATTGTGACATACCACTAGTCCTGTACCTCATCCAAAACCTCCTCTTTCTCATCCTCCACCTCTATAGCCCACTCGATCTCCTCTCAGCGCGTTATACTGAGGCACCTGATTGTACTGCGTGGTATTGTACTAAGGTTGTGCTGTGCTGTACTGTGGTTGTGCGGTATTATATGGTTGTTACACAGTATTATACTATTGTTGTGTAGTGTTGTATGGATCTGGAACTTGGTTAAATTGTGGTGTGAATTTCCCCATCATAATTTATGTTTTCACTCTATATGAATCTAATGTCCTTTCTCACATCAACTCCATAGTTCTATAGTCTTTTTCGTCATGGCCCATTGACTTGCAAAAGTTACAATATGAACTCTTTAGGACTGTCTGGTATTTCTACATCATTGAGTAGTGATATGGATCGTGACCTGGTTTCTTGCAGATTTCGCACCATACTCCTCCTAGTGTTAATGGAGTTGGCATTCCTAATTCCATATACTACGTGAATGTTGGGCATTCATTCTTGTGGTGTCCTTCCATCCTACATGTAGTACACCAAACGACTTCTTGTTTATCCTTACTTTTATTCTGGTTGATTTGGAACGTTAAGTTCTTCAAATCCTCCTTTAGTTCTTCGATAGCTGGATCTTTCTGTTGATACTAGTTTTCTTCTAGTTGCAGGGCTTCCTGCAGAGCCTCTGCCTCCATCTGAAACTTTTGTTGTCATAGTGGGTATTTCAAGTGTGGGAGAAATGAATTGACAAACAAGTGTCGGTGTTGCATATCGGTCATAAGATATTTCAACTTCCCCTTCAGTCGCTTGAATCTCTGGTCAATATCCCATACAGATTCTCCCGGTTTTTGTCTAATTTTGATCATCTTATTCATGTAGTGATCTTCTGAACTTGGATTCTGGAAATTGTTGATCAATATTTTCTTGATGTCTATAATTGTTATGGTTGTCCCTTGTGGATTGTTTGTAGCTAAGCTCATATACCAATCCAATGGTTAATCCCTTAGTGTAATCTCTAGCTGTGTCAGTTTAGTATCTTTGCTTGTGATCTGTTTTTATTCCCAGTTATTCTCATAGATGAACAAGTGTTTCTCCAGGTCCTCTGACACTTCTCCTTTAAATTCTGGTAACCTAGTGGTGGGATCATGTCCTGTCGTTCTAAATGTTGAACTACTATCTCCACGTGGTGTAGATACTTAACTAGTGCTACCTGAACTAGCTCCTCCAGTTGTTGCTCCTTGTGTATATGTACTTCCTGTTGTCTAACTTCTTCTAAACTTCGGTTGTCTAAATGGTGGTTTTCTCTTTGGTGTATTAGTCGCACATGGGTTTATGGGTTCCACACTGACATTAATATGGATAGGATTGCTGCCTTCTCTTCCCATTCTTGGACCTCTTGTCTTCCTCTCATATGTTGCATGCAATATTTCCTCAATCTTCTCCACAGCCTGGAGATCCTCTACCTCTTCCTTGTCACTTTCCAAGCCTTCCCTCGCAGCTACAACTCTCTTCTTGGTATTCACCTTGTATTGGTAGGGTACTATGTTATGCATCTTTCTAGTTGTCACCAAGATCTGCTTGATCTGGTCGTCATCCATCATGATCAGGTCCAAGGGTTCCTTTTTCTTTCCCTTATCCTTTCCTCCTTCCATTTCTCCTCTTTCTGTCAGTGCTTCCCCTCTTCCCCCATGCACGCAGGGAAATTTAGTTGTCTAACTCCATTGTCATTACACCTCTATTGTATAGCAATATCTTAATAGAAGTATACAATGATATAATGTACCTTCCTCGAGGTCCTCGTAGAAACTCTTGCTCTGCTACATTGAACGAATTTGTTGTATCTACTGCAAAATCTGTTATAAAGCATGCCACAATACTGTCGAGCTAAAAGTCTACTGCGCGGGTGAATTTGGTGTTCACGTGTTGTAACTTCTCAATCTGTACTAGGGTCCACTCTAACTATCGAATCTGGTTCTTTGCATGGTTATCCTTCAACCTTAGTATCCATTCCTATAATAAATGTGGAAAATCATAGAAAAAGGCTTCATGTAAATCAGTAAACATGTATTTCTCAAGGTATTTGCGGGGTGTTATTCTAGGGTTTCTGTTATCTTTCTGTGCAAAATCCATCTCTTTTGTCCTTAGCCAGCTTTTGATCTCTTCATTTTTGGGATTCCATGGTCTCAACATCCCCTTCTAGTGGCTCATTGCTCTTTGTCCTAGTATTTTCTTGATCTTCCTTCGATAGACCTTCAACTTATCTCATCTACTCAATCCTCTCTTGTTCCTACCAGTGACAACGAAACCATTTGTTGTCTTACTCTGTATTATATCCTTTCTAAGTTTATTTACCTAGGGTTCATGTCTGTTCGGGTTTCTAACAAAGCCTTTGAAACTATTGACCCTCCTGGTAAACCAAAAGGCAATGCAACGCACAAAGTTCACCGCGTCGTCTCACCTAAGATAGTCTAAATGGGTGGCCGCAATATTCATGTGTTTATAGCCTAGGATTGAGTGAGATATCTGATAACTGTGTAAAGGGAGTGCTATTGTAACTTATTAATGCAATATACCATTTATTCATGATCAATGCAAGAAATATAATACTTCATTCATTTAGCGCATATATTATCTACTAAGACAATAAATAAATACATGCATTTTATAACATAACACAGATGTTACCGTGGTTCACCCCCCTCCTGGGCTACATCCACAAATATTTGGCTCTTATCTCTTTTATTATTTTCGTTATCTTATTACAGCGTCGTGTGCTTTACAATTCTCCTCTGCTGGGTTTAGATCTAATATGAAGCGGACTAGATCACACCAGGTTCTTCAGTCTGTGATCTAACCCTCAAGATCTACCCTCCTCTCACCTTTCTAGCTCAACAACTTACAAAAGTAGGTCATACAGAAAACATTACATATAATTTGACTCTCTATCATAATGACTAGTCTCCAACCTTTTTCTCTACAACAACTATCATCCTCTTTCATGAGACCTAGATAACTATATTTATACATTTCTGGCTCCTCATCCATTACAATACATTACTAAAACCCTAACCCCAACGTCGTTAAGTCTTCCATGAATGCAAACATGTAGTTCTTCCTTCCAGTTGTTGCTTTCCTTGTGCATGCCTTCTTTCTCCAAAATTTTCTTGCTTTTCACTTTAGTCTGCTTCCTACACCCGATTGTGTGATAAAACATTAATTGCCAGAAATAGAATAATATCACCCATGCTTTGAATGACAGTCATCATTAAGTTCTAATCATGGGTTACTGACGAAAGTCCTTGTAGGGATAATGACTTATCACATTCGGCCATTGATTTCAAATGATGAGCTTTCGAATCAGTTTTTTGGCAGCGCTCACCTGGCATCGCATGGACGAAAAGTACCCAAACAAGTGTCTCAAGGTGATTTGACTAGCCATCAACTTTCCCTTTCCACCTGTGACCCTTGGATTTGACACATTCAATTATATTTTAACACGTGACATCGGGGTGTGATTGAGCAGTTTTGAGCTCACCCGTTTTTCCCCCCGATATGCATCCGGTGGTGCCATGTGCCCTCAAGATGAAACCATGGTATTCTTATTAGTCCTCTTTCAAAAAATTAACCCTTGCGCTAGTTCTCGGCCCGATATGCTCCCTGACCATTGATTTGTGGCAACCGTGATCTGTGACCTGCTAGGCCCCATCAACTTCACACTTCCACTAGATTTATCCTTATTTTCTATATGTGGCCCCGTCCGCTAGTCTATTGCTCCTCTATACCAATTTATCCTCCTACTAAGTCCCGAGACTTGGAGTCCATAGGAATTTTTTTTATAGTGATAACATGGGCTCCAACTAGGGATGTTATCCTCCCTAGGAGGTAGCAAAGAAAAATATACCTTGTGCCTTATCCATTGGATCTTCTCTCACAATAGGTGTGTTCCATACCTTGACCTATCACCAATGTTCATTGAAAACCAAAGTCTACACACCGCTCTCACTTGGAGGCTGGACACTGGACATACTACTAATCATATGACTGAACACTTTATTTGGAGACCTAAACTTGAACATGCTCGATCCACAAGATTATTGGCACCTACCTACCCTAACTACTGAAATGCACTTCTAGTCAAGTGAAATCAAAATGCTAATGCAGCCATGCCAACATTTTATTCACTACTTGTTTATTTAGCACATGCTTGCTCCAAAGCCTATTCATGGATAACCCATTTGAGAAGTTATATATGAATTTGAATCTTAGAATTTAAAAAATATTGGGACTATTTATTGTTTCTAGAAAAATTGAAAATGGATCTTCCAACCCATGCATAAGACCATAATAATTTTTCACTTCTTCCACTGCATTCTTTCTTTCATGTGATTTAACCTGTTGATTGCCACCAAGAGGCTGAAAAATCTATTAAGACTGTTGGAAATAACAATCTTCTGAATCAGAAAACAGTGTTGGATGGAATGAAACTCCTGGGGGAAAACAATCCATATCTAACACTGACGTTGATTGACCATCATATTTATTTCCAAGTTGGTATTTGAGCACATGCTGCAAATCTGAACTGAAATAACCTTCCATGTAATCAACCACATGATCATTAAATGCATGAGAAGGTTGTTGGTCTTCCTCACTGATAATAATTTGCTTATGTAAAACAATGCCATTATGAATGCAGTCAGACTTTCCTTCTTCCTCAGTTATCTCGTGATTTGCTTTCAACAATTCAAAGGAAAAAAAACATAATGGAATATTAATTTTCATTTGCAAGTCCACTACTTTCTTCATGTTCAACATCATGCCTGGAGGATTTCTGATTTGAATCATTATAAACATTTTGTTTCAGAAATTTGAAAGAAGCAAAACACAATGGAAAGGTTCTTTCAAAACCTTCTTCATTTTCTTCACTATTGTCATATGCACATTTTTTAATTTCTTTGGATCTTTGAACACACTCATTTTTAGATTCATCTTCGACCAATGGCTACAATTTTGAACTGACAAGACCTTATACATAATAAGTAACAGGGTCATCAAACACATGAGAAAACTGCTACAATTTCTTGTCAATTTGTTCCAGTGAATCAATGTGATTTGGCATCAACACACATTCCTTTTCTTCAATGATGATCTTAGAATTTTATTTCAACAATTTAAATGAAGAAAATCATAAAGGTGAAGAATTCCCTTCAGTTGATTCAATACTTTCTTCTTTGTAACTATGATATGTAGGTTGATTTCTCTCATTACAATGCTAAAAAGGAACATTTTCTGATAGAGAACATGCAGTTGGTTGTTCTAGGAATCCAACATCATAATAATCATCATATTCATCATATATAGGCAAATCAACAACATATGTAATGTCATCTAACAAGAACAAACTTGGAACATCAACCTTCTCTTCAACAAACTAATTTGCAAACTCATATTCTTGACTGTCTACAAATGAATATATGAAACAATCAACTCCATGCTCATCATACAATAAGTGGAATACAATCTTTTGAAAAATCATTAACATTCAAAACTTCAAGAGGACCTATGATATCATCAACTCTATGCTCAAGATTCCAATAAAATTTTCTCTGTTCATATTCATTCTCATGTCCCGGAGCACCCAACCCTTCATTTCGAATCTGTTCACATGCTAGGATATTGTGTTGAATCTCCTGAGAATCATTAAACATTTGTTGTAAGGTCTTAGGTCTTCTTTCCATCAAGAGGAAAGACAAATTTGGGTGAAGAGTAGCGGCATATTGGAGCATAGTAGTAGCTTCAATGGGTTGAATTTCTTTGGGTAAATTGTAAAAAATACTGAAAACCCTTCTACTAAACGTAGAAATAGTTTCATTGCTTTTCTTTTTCAAGGCATAGAATTTCATAAGATGTAGGTCTAGGGATTTCTTCTTACCCCAAAACTTCAAAAAAACACTCTTCAATTCTTCCCATGAGCTAACTGTTTCTGGATGCAAATGTTTAAACCATTCTTTGGTATCTCCTTTCAATGATTGAGAGAAATCCCTCATACAAACATCGTCATGGTCAATCTCAAACAAATCTATAAAATGCTCAAACTCTTGGATGTGTTTTTCAGCTGTGATGGCACCATGTTCCCCATCAAACAAAGGTAGGTATTCATAGTGCTTTGGAGGAAAATCATGAAGGATGTGGGGTAATTGTAAGGTTATGTATCTGTTTTGGGTCTTGGAGGGTGTTGAATCAAGTACAAGAGGTGAAATATTAGCCTTGGTTTCATGAGGCTCATCAACTTGGTCATGGTTATCACATGGCTCAGATGGGAGATTTTGATAAAAGTCAGTGATAAATTGAGGGGATATTTGTATAATTTTAAGAGGAGGATATACGATTTCAAGATTATCATGATCATCATTTGCATGCAGCAGGTGAAGAATAATTTTTTTAGTATGTTCAGGAAAGGACAAAAGGTAATTAACAACAAAAGATATAATGTCTTGGAAAAAACTCAATTTTAGGTACTTGATTTCTCTCATGATGCCTTTTCATACCTCTTTCAAGGGATCTCATCTTCAGACAGTGGAGTCGCCAATGATTTTTTGGAAGATGGATTCTGCATTGAGAGTGGAGTCGCTAATGAAAATTTAAATTTCTAGATTCTTCTACCAGTGGAATCACCTTCAAACTAATTTTTCGATGTGTAGAGTTGCTAGAGAAGGAATATAACCAATATGTGCCTAAGTTTCTGCTTCCCTCGGACCTTATAACTCAACCATGTCATTCTTTCCTAGGGAAAAGTTTTCAATTTCATCCCCGACAACGACGCCAGAATGTTAGCACTCTGTAAATTTTGTCCGGCTGATAGACAAACGACAGAGGTAACTATTTCAACCAACTTTAGAGATGGGCACTAGCCTGCTCAAATCAGAGAGGGCTCTCTCATGTCACTTGATATTTCTTTGGAAATCAATGGCTAGATTTAGTTTGTTTGGTTTTTTTTAATAAATTTGATGGCTAGGAAGGGGAGGGACACTTAGGGCTATCGAGTCAAAATTCTGAAAGTGAATGAAAATAATGACTAGCCAGTAGAAATATCCAGAGGATAAAGGATGAATGAGGTGATTAATATGAGTTATAAATTGTATTTAAGCAGGGTGTAAGAGGAAGGAGAAAACAAATAACTACATCAGGGCATTACTAAAATGAATTCTGAATTAGTTAGGAAGAAAATTACACACAGTTTAAATTGTTTAAGCCGAGAGCATCATAAGATGAATTTTGAGCTTTTAAATATACAATTTAAATAGAAGACAATGCAAATGGAATAAAAGAACACATGGAATACATATGATGAGAGGAGACAAAACTCATATCACCACCATTAGAATCTTTTCATAGAGACTTCAAAAGCTTCTGCATATGTATTCAATTCAGCTCCAGAAAATTACAATTGAGTTCAGAAACAACTAAAATGTTCCCTTGCACTTATTCCAACCATGATACATACGTATCTCTTAACATTTATACAAACAACAAGTCTTTTAGTTTCCAAACTAGTTACAAATAAAGAAACGTTTCATTTGGAAACCATTTTACAAGAAAAAAATAGGCCTCAAAACGCCACTTGTAATTCTCAAACTGTAATGGTTGTGTAAAATGTTAGAACGGTTTTTGTAGATAATGTCATTATGAATAAAAACCTCTCTTGGTTTCTCTAAATTAATCTCCAACTGTCTGGAACACATGTCGTAAAAACATGTCTCGAACAGGAAATCATGAAAACTGAAAGTCAAATATTTCTTTGAATATCCCAATCCGTGACACCTCTGTAAAATATGGGGGAGTTTTTTGTACATAAACTTGTCCTGAGTAAAAACCTCTCTCAGTTTTGTGAAAGTTTTCTCCATCTGTTCGAGATATACATTTGAAAAATATGTCTCCAATAGAAAAAATATTGAATCCGGAAATATAAGGTTCCAAGATGTCCTCGACTCTCCCAATATTTAACATCTATGAGAAATATGGGAGAGTTTTTTGTTCTTTAGCCCGTTCTTAGTATAAAATTCTTTGGGTTTCTCAAAATGTGCTCTGGTTTTCCCAGAATTCACCTTGAAAGACGACTGGTCAAAATTACTTGAAATCATGGAAACTGATACTTGAAAACTGATATGCATGAAACTAATCGAATTTGTTTGCAAATGGTATAACCTATAAATGGTATAACCCCCAACTTATGTTTTCTATCCATTTTGCATCAATCTCTGTAGCACTTTTCTTTCAGAAATTTTGGGATGAGGCAAAGCGGTTTGGGATAGACTGATTTTCACCCCAAAATGCATCCGATGGCACCACATGGTCCCAAGTCAAAACCATGGTATTATTATTGGCCTGCTTTTAGGAATTAACATCCACACTAGTTCTCCACCCGATATGATCCTTGACCATTGATCTGCGGTGCCTGATATCTGTGGCCCGCCGGGTCCCATCAACTCCGCACTCCCACTAGCTTTAGCCTCCTCCCACTGTATTTGGCCATGTCTTCTAGTTTATAATGCTTCCACATTAGTTTAGCGCCTCACTAAGTCTTGGAAAATGGATTTCTCACATAAATTTTTATAGTGATAACACCCTGTACATGATATCTCATCTACATCCTCACCACTTGAGGACAATAACACTTACCCATTGACAGTTCCCCCTATCACCTACTAGGATCCCCTGTATTCTTGCATGTTTCACTGTGAAAAAAGATATCCTAGAGGAATTTACTACCCCCGATCTCCCCTGGAATGCACTCCATCATTGAGCACATTTTCTTTCACAAGAGGCCTTTCACCCTCCTATCCAAGCCTCCATGTGCATAATCAAAACCAAGGATTTTATTCCTTCGGGGAATATAGACTAGTTCAACAACCCTATCCCTTCCCTAGATGATTTTGAAGAAGGAAACATGGCCAACATCTCCCCCACCATCAAAATTGACATTTCCATTAAACTGAGAATCGTAGAAGAAATCACCATTGGCGCCGCATGCTCCCCTGAAGAACTCATTTCTTACAAAGCTCTCTTTCATGAATACCAGGATATTTTTGCCTGGTCATATACATAGATTCCCGACCTCAATCCATCTATAGTTGAACATCGAATTGACACTTGGCTAGACACCACCCCCATTCGTCAAAAGTAATGCCCCCTTCACCCATCCAAAGTTGTGGCTATCAAATATAAAATTGACAAGTTACACGTTGTCAAGTTCATTTACCCCATTGTGTACACTTTGTGGGTCTCCAACCTCGTCCCTGTTAACAAAAAATAGGTCACTATTCACATCTGTATAGACTTTCACGATCTCAACCATGCTTATCCCAAAGACAACTTTATAGCCCCTTTCATTGACCAAATTATCAATCACTGTGCCGACCATGAGGCACTATCCTTTATGGATGGGCTCTCTGGCTACAATCAAATCCAAATGCATCCAACAGATCAATACAAAACCACTTTTACTACCCCTTGGGGTACCTTTTATTAACATGTCATGCATTTTGGACTCAAGAACATAGGTGCTATGTTTCAATGGGACATGACCTATGTTTTTCATGATCTTGCTCACATCATCCTTACTTATTTGTCGACCTCACTGCTTGATCCAAAACATGAACTCAGCATTTATATGACTCACGCATCATTTTCCAATGATGTCGCCATTATAATATCCACTTGAACCCCCTCAAGTGTGTCTTTTGCGTCATGGCCAGATGCCTCCTTGGGTTCATTGTTTCCCAACACAGCATCATGGTGGACCCCCTCAAGGTCCAAGCTATCACATAAATTCCACCACCTAGGAATTTGTGCCAACTGCAAATCCTACAAGGAAAAGCCAACTTTTTAAGTCGCTTTGTCCTAGATTATGCCACGCGCGCACATAGTTTTCTTCGCTTATTGCCCCATGATATCCCATTTCGATGGGACAAACATGCTCAAACAACTTTTGATGATTTGAAAGATTCCCTATATAATGCCCCTTTGATTAGTCCCCCAAACTATGATTGAGATTACATCCTCTACTTATTAGCCTCAGTTTTCTCAGTAGTAGGAGTCCTCATCCAATTAGGGGATTATGGGCGTGAACATGTCATTTACTACATTAGTAAAAACCTCTCAGGGCCACCCTTGAAGTATAATGATTATACAAAATTTCCATTAGCATTTTTCCTTGCATTCCAAAAACTATGACATTATATTCTTCTTCGAACTACCAAGGTCGTAGCAGATTCCAACCCAATGCAGTACTTGCTTAGTCGAAGACAAATTAATGGAAAATTTTCTTATGGATCGTCATCCTCTAGGAATACGATCTATAGTTCTCTACTCCCAAAATCAAGAAATCTCTTGTCCTAGTTGAACTCATTATGGATTTTCCCTCAGACGCAAAATCTTCCCCCATCAATGAGGATTTCCTCGACAAACACCTCTTCTTTACCCCTTCTGATGACCCCTGGTACGATGACCTCCTCATCTACCTTCGTACACAAAAGTTTGGGTCTCATCGCTCTCGATATGATCATCGACATATTCTCCATCAAGCTCCTCGATACCTCCTCATTGGAGATGTTCTCTATCGACGTGGGGTCGACAACGATCTTCGTCGATGTCTTACCATCGACGAAGCTGACATAGTCTTGAATGATTTCCACAATGGCGCTTGCGGTGGTCACCTCTCAGGTATGTCCACCACCCAAAAAATCATTTGCACATGGTACTTTTGGCCTACTTTATTTCATGACTGCATCCATGCTGTCAAGTGATGCGACAAATGCCAGCTTTATGCAAACAAAGCATGAGTGCCACCAACTCTTTTACATCTAGTCATCACAGTCGACCCCTTCTGTAAATGGAGCATCGAATTCATGACTTTCCATCCTCCATCTAGTAATGGACACAAGTACATTGTCATGGAATTAGATTAATTTACCAAATGGGCTGAAGCCATGCTCGCATTTAACAACACCGTTTCCATACCAACGCATTTTTTCTTCAACCACGTCATTACCTAGTTCAGAGTCCCACTACAGTTAGTGTCCAATCATGGTAAACACTTTGAGAATGAGATCTTCATGGAACTCCCCTCAAATTTAGGCTTCACCCATGAGTTTTCCTATACATACTACCCTCAGTCCAATGGACAAGTCGAAGTTGTCAACAAAGTCCTCAAAACCATGCTACAATGTACCGTCAACAATCATAAGATGAAATGGCATCATATATTGTTTTCCAGGTTATGGGCTTATAGCACGGAAGTCAAAACTGCCACCAGTTTTACACCATTTCACCTCGTCCATGGGATCCCGGTCCTGCCATCTACACATTCACATTCCCCAAGTCATCATCTGCACTTGGCCCTAGAGGAGCATTGTTCTCATGTCATGTTTAGATATGCATGATCACTTTCAATTTTATCAAATAGTTGTTATATGTTATTTATCATCATATATTGTTCATGTCGGGTATTTGGTTTTCATGTGTGTAGGTACTTGTTTTGCATGCTTGCAGACCCTTCAGGTATATGTTCGACACTTACATGTAATTATTCCCTTTGTAAATCAATTGCATATCCTAGTCATACCATCCAACATTTACCTTTAGGGTCCTTACATCCAGATTTGTAGTACCTTTACCTCTGCCATATTTGGGTAGTGTCACCCGGTAACACTCTCCCCCACACGATTTGTCCCATTCATAGTTCCCCTTGGAAACTTGACACTTATGTTTATTTCACCTCCTAGGGATGGGATTCCCGATAGTCTTATGCACTTCCGAGAAGGAACCCTATACTTCTTCTCATCATATTGCTAACATTCCCAATGGACTCCTAGGTCATATCATCTTGGTTCTATTGATTGCACCTCCATAGTTTTATTAGCCCTCCATCTCATCCACCATCAGTTTTCCCATCTGCAGATTGTCCTCCATCCATTTACCTAACACAAAAACCCACCCATGGGCCCCCCACCCTCCACCAAATTTTTTTCCCAAACATGTGCCTTAACAAGCCAAGCCATATTTCACTGGGGAACCCATTTCTGTATATGTATACTCAACCCAAATTATTCTTTATTTCTTTGGTAATTGTAAAAATCCTTTGTTTCCAGCATATACTTATCTTTTTTTTCGTCACCCTTGATGGCCTTCTTTTTTTCTGGCAAAGCAACCCATGTCTCCCTTGGTTGGGACATCCACTCCTTTTTTATTCTGACATCGTTCATGAACCCCGAGTATCCCAAGTCCATGTACCCATGATCTCTGATTTTGTCCACTTTTTTAGCCTCTAGAATAGTTTACCCCACATATAGTCATCCCCCTGACACTAGATCCATTTTTACGGTTTCTTCCAATCATCCTTCAAAATTCCCCAACCAAGGGAAGCCTTGAGTGTCATAGCATCCTAAATTCGTTCATGTTACCCATCAGTACCTGATATCACCTATTACTCAATGGATTTCACTATTCCCTTTGCTGCTTGGATTTGCATCTCCCTTCCTGTCGACATCAACACAGTTTCCAAAAGGCCAACAATATCTTGACTCTCATTACCTTTTCAATGAGGAGTCTCATATGGAATAGAGAGAATCATCATTTCTCTTTGATTTCATTGACCCCCATAACATTCGACTTAAACAAGCTCTCATGTTATGGTCAGTCTTACTATGTAACTATTGCAGTTGCTTCATACCAACTAAAGACCTATGAATTCGTTAGGCCATCAATGCCTACAATTCATTGACAATTCTTACAGTCGTCCTTGCCTCACTTTAGATTTATTTCACCATTTAGAACTATCATATGTCATTATTGACCGCCCTCGAGGGAGCTGCAGTTATCTACATCAACATCCATCTTTAGTTACAGTCTCATATTTTGGTTTCATGATATGAGCATGGGGCATGCCCACCTCGTTTGTACACATATTTTCTATTTTGTCTCCCTATAGAAAGGTTTGGTTCCCACAATTTTCCCTCTCCCTCCGATGGATCACTCTTGTAGTTCCTCTCTTCACTCTTCATTACAATGGCACTCTCAACAAAATAAACATTGATGTATTTTGGCTATATGTATGCTCCTAATCTCACACATTAGGGGGCAATTGTTATCACTGAAAAATCATCTGCAACATTTCACACAAATAGTTAAGGAAAAATATCAATGCCAGTAGCAATTAGTCCACCCACAGCACCAAAATGCATCTAGAAGGGAAAAAACTATGTAATTGGGGTCAAAAATCAAAGTGCACAGAATCACCAAAGGGAGCATGCACAGAGTGCGCAGGCCAACATAGGCCTCAGCGCACACTATGCGCAAAATGCGTGATTGTGTACGAGAAAATATGTGCACTTCTATGAACGACACATTTATGGATCTTGTCAGCCCCTTAACCACTTCTAGTCCAACCCCCAACACGATTTGACACTCATATCTAAGCGAATTCTAGCTTGGGGGATGGTCAAGGGCTAGAGGGTGCCCTAAAAGGCCCCCTTGTTCACACTATGAAATAATTACATTTTTCCATGTATGAATGCTATAAATAAGAGCCATGGGTGTGCTAAGAAACCAAGATCTTCAAAGTATTGTTATGATACAATAATTCTTCCTTGAGAATCCTCTTTTCTCTTTGAAGCCTTCAAGCACCATTGCAATAGGCCATTCCACTCACCTCTTTAGGGAATAGGATTTGTTTTTCTTCATTTGTCATTTCTTCCATTGTAATGAGTGAAGAGCTCTCAATTATGGAACTTAAGAGCCCTCCCAAGGAGGAAGAGGGGACTCATAAGTCCCTGAATTTCTCTATGGTGCTTTTCCCACTAATCTATTGATCCATTGGTAGCATTATGTTGGTCATTGTTTGATTTTCATGGTTCTAAGTTTCTCAAGATTTCTAACATTTATTTTTTAGTTGTTTTAGTGAGTTTTCTTTTTATATGTGTTTGGCTTATCTAACCCACTCACAAACTTGTGTCTTGTCTAGCAAGCTTATCTAGGCATGCAAGTGTTGTTGTTTTGCTCACCCAAGTGAAAAAACAAACACAAAAAACATTTTTTGTGACTGTTGGTTTCTTTCTTTGACTTCTTCTTGGGCTAATCTAGGTTTGGATCTCAACATGTTTCCAACAAAACCCTCAAAAACTGTTGGCCCTCCTCGTAAACTAGAAGGCAAATCTGCACACAGGGTGCACATCGCGGTCTCACCTGAGATATATTTTATGGGGGATTGCAATACTCAGGTTTTTGTAGTCTACGAATGAGTAGGGATCTCTGGTTGTGTTCTTTCTTACTTATGCATTATCCTTGTTAATCATTCAATTACTTCTATGATTTGATCATCTTAAAACCTATGCATGCATGATGATAAAGCTACTTTAACCATTCATTCTTAGCTAATTATCAACATAAAGTAAATCATTCATTAAAAATCACACAACACAGAAGGTTTACCATGGTTCACCCCCTCCTGGGGCTACATCTACAAATATATGGCTTCTCTACTCTTTTATTTTTTCTGCTACAAAATCTTGCGCTGCACGCATTACATCTCCAGTAATACAATCAATATTGAGGGTAAGAACCCTCTATGAGGATGACTAGATCACACTAGGCTCCTCAACCCATGACCTAACCCTCAAATACTACCTTACTTGACTCTTCTACAAGAATTATTACAATCAACAACCAACAAAATCATTATAATCAACTCTCCCTGTTATAATCCCTCTATCCTCTTTGTATCTCTCCTTTTAACTGACATCCCTCTCTTATGATCCCCTTCCTAGACCTACTAGGTCCTTATTTATAATATTTTATCGTCTTATAGTCATTACAATCTTGTCAAAAACCCTAACCCTATCACAGTAAGGATTGTCTGCCTGCGAAACACGTTGCTTTTACTCTTGCATGCTGCTTTTCCTTCTTTTTTTGCATGTTTCTTTCTTGCCACTTGTTGCACATGCTCCAAAATTAGGTCTTTCTTTCCAAAAATAGGTCTTTCCCAAAACATATCCTTCTCAAAAAATAGGCTTACACACAAATAAGACTTCCTTGTCAAAATAGGCCTGCGCCCAACATGCCCTCAACACTGACATGTGGCTCATCCCAAGCCACTTAGGTAGTTCATGATCCCTATATAGCCTTTTCCAAACCGTGGAACTTCTCTGTGAGTTCCTTTCCTTTTTCCTTCATCTATGTAGCTTTGTCTATTAGCGCCTCGACTATTTGCACTGTTATCTCTTCCTATAGTGATGTTTCACCTTGTTATCAATGAAAAATCATCCACAACATTGCACACAAATGGTTAAGGAAACACATCAATGCTAGCAACAATTAGTCCACCTACAACACTGAAATGCATTCAAAAGGCAAAAAAATATACAATTGGGTCAAAAATTGAAATGCACAAATTCACCAAAGGAAGCGCGCACACAGTGCGCAGTGTGTGTGGGCCAACATAGCCCTCAAGGTGCACAATGCACCAAGTGCTTGACTGTGTATGAGAAAAGCCACACACTTCTATGAAAGACACATTTATGGATCTTTTCATCCCCTCAACCACTTATCAACCAACCCCTAACATGATTTGACCCTTATATCTGAGCGAAATCCAAATGGGAGGTTGGTCAAGGACTAGAGGGTGCCCTAAAAGTTCCCTTGTTCACACTATGAACCAATTACATTTTCCCATATATGAATGCTATAAATAAAAGCCATGGGTTCACTAAGAGACCAATATCTTCATAGTATTGTTATGCTGCAATAATTCTCTATTGAGAATCCTCTTTTCTCTTTGGAGCCTTCAAGCACCATTGCAATAAGCCATTCCACTCATCTCTTGAGGGAATAGGAATTGTTGTTCTTCACCATTTTCCATTTCTTCCATTGTATGAAGAGAACTCCATTAGGAAACTCAATATCCATCCCAAGGAGGAAGAGGGGACTCATAAGTCCCTATTTTTCTCTATGGTATTTTGCCTACTAATCTATTGATCCATTGGTAGCATTATGTTGGTCATTATTTGAATTTCATGGTTCTAAGTTTCTCATGCTTTCTAACATTTATTTCTTAGTTGTTTTAGTTTATTTCTTTATTTATTCATGTGTTTTGATTATGTAACCCACTCACAGACTCTTGTATTATCTAGAAGGCTCATATAGACATGCAAGTGTTGTTGTTTTTCTCACCCAAGTGAAAAAACCAACACAACAGATTGGCAACCATATTGGGGATCGATATCAAATTAATCCCTATTTGAGCTTAGAGAGCACATCATTTTGATTTTTTTTGTCTTGCACGCACTAAAACTAGCCTATCCCAACCTTCCAAAGTCAAAATTCAGAGTTGGGGAAGGAGTATTTCACTTGGAAATTTCTCCCCCGATGCGTGACAGGAAGTGCGCAGATTTTCTTGCCCATATACATGCACTTAGCGCACTGTATATGCCATAGGATTCTTTACACTGTACATTATGTGCATTGTGCACCCACTACGCGCCTGTCAAAATTGTAACCCACACATAACTCCAGTTTTTCAAAATTGTAAGGGTTTTTATGAAGGTTTGAGGGCCCCTAGCCTTCAGATTTTTATTTTCATGCACTTTGTAAGGAAGCTACACTCCACTTAGAGTCCTTTTCTATATGAAAGGTTAGCTAAGATAGGCACTTAGGGGGTAAAAAGAACCAATATTCTCCTCTTTTTCTTTGTTTCCACATGGATGACTTATTTGGCTTGTAAAATTTTTAGTTGAAGTTATTGCTTTCATACATAAATCACTTAAATTGGGACTAGAAGTTAACTTTGACCCTCAAGTATTCTCTTCCCTCACACTCTAGTGTGATCTTGGGAATCAGAAAGGTGGTTAAAGGGACATTTCATCTCCCTTAAACAAAAATATTTAAGAGAGGATAAAGCCCCCCTAGGGTTCCTCTTAGTTTTTTTGAAATCATCTTAAAGTTTTGTAAGGGCCCATACATGCCCACATGTTGCAAACTTAGGATAGTTTCTTAAAAATTCTTTCTTAGTTTACATCACAATCTATGGAAGTTTAAAGATCAAAGTAATAGGCCCATACATTCACACATGATTTCAATCTAGGATAGTTTCAAAGCCTTCTTAGTGTAAACACCATTTAGGGAGTTTAAAGGATTTGTAAAGGACCCATATGTCCACATTGCTAGTTATTTAGGGATTTAAATATTCCACAAGGTTGTACCAAAGAAATATAGTAATCTAGGTAAAAATATTTGTAATGAACACAGGAAGTCCACATGTTTGAATCTCTCACTTAACTTATTAAAATCTTGGCACACTTTTTCACTTGTTCACACACAAAGCCACTCCTCACACACATAATTTCCATTTTGAATAGTGGAGGTTGAAGTAGCTTTTCTCCAAAAGAATTATGAAACTTCCCACTACTTCTTTGGAAATTATCCAAACCCATTTAATTCAAACGAGATTGATTCACACCCCCAATCTCTCAACCCATCAAATCTAAATGTTTTCTAAAAACACACTAAGTTTTCCTCCACAGGAGGTGCCAAAATAATTTTTTTGGTCTAGGTAGGATCTCGGGGATAAGCTTCCAAATACCCCCCTGTTATCTGGTTCTCGCATTTTCAAGCAATAGAAGTTGAGAAATAGGGAACTTTTAAATCCTCCAAGTCAAGTGTTCCTACACCATAAGACAGGGAGATACCCGTGAAGGGTTTAAGGCTGAGGTCTGGTTGTTCTGTGCATCCCTCCTTGAGTCACCAAACTCTTGGAAGGGCATCCAACGCATGACCCATTTCTGAGGGAGAAAATCTAAATGACACACTTTGACTGAGGTACCTAATGACCAAACATAGGACATCTACCCAGGTGGCGATTGTGGGCTGTGATCGCACCTTAATCATATTTTGTGTGGCTATTGGGAAATATCACTTGTAACATCCCTGGCCAGCCATGGATGGCCACACTACACGAGAGAATTCTTTCATTCTCTCACTGCGGAACATACTGTGACATACCCAGTATCCAACTGAGCTATGCCACATAAATTTTTCAAACTGGATGCACTTAAAATATATACACACAGAGCTATTGCAGAAACATATACATAAAACATAAACAGAAAAATACATTCTGTAATTGCACGGATTCATATTGAAATAATAGTAAACATATACATGCAGCATATACAGGCAATACCCATAAAAATAAACACGTAAATAATAATAGAACATGTAAATTTATCACACAATTGACACTTATGTTTGTAATAATATCACCAACTACGTACAAACCTTCCACGAACCTCCCAGCCTTAGACCACACTACTCATCACTCTCAATAGTGGGTCACCCCCGATCTAGGACTAAACGCCACCCAGGTAAAGGGATTCCTAACCAGGCTAATGGTTGATGGACAAATGGAAAGACTCAGTCACAGGTGTCTTTCAAACTAACAACCTATAGTCCCTCATTCCCCACATGTTTGTCCCACCCCAATAAGTGCTCCCCTTCTCTGCTCAACATTCCTTCGGCTGCCCCACTTCCTTTCCGAACTTCGGCAACAGGTCGGACATGAAGTCTTAGAGCCTTGCAGCTATAGTTTAGCACCTTCAAGAATCACTTCCCAACAATTCTCTCACAAAGAGAGAAATTTCTCATGGGCCTAACAACCTTCCTCTTCAATCTCCCATGGGCCTGACAACCTGCTTCTTCAGTCCATCTCCCAAGCTAACCAGCTACACAAACAAGTATGGCTATGGATACAGGTTCTAGTACAGTGAAATGTATGTATGAAGGATAACTCAATGGTTGTGTGAATGACCATGGAATCATGGTTGAATGATGGAAAGAATGATGGAAAAGATGATAGGAAATGAACTAAGTCCCCACAATATGTATGCATGTCCCCAACTTAACACTTGTCATGTTGGGAACTACTTTGGACCACTTGTCTCCACTTTAGAACTTAGGATAAATAATTATCCATACTTTATATTTAAAAAAATATTAATATAATATTCATTTTTGGCTTAAGATCCCTAGCTTATCCCTTTTTCTTAACTTTTAGCCTTGACCCTTTCCCTAACTGGTGGAGTTTAGTCCCCCATCTCTTTTATCATGGTCGGTCTGCACGCAGGGATGTATTTTATATTAATCATGAGATATATATACAAAAATAGGTGCATTGGCCTTCAACATCTAGGCTCTCCAGCCTAATCAAAACATAATCATCCTGGATTATAATAACTGGCTCACCAACCTATAAAACATAGCATATACACAAAGGCTCATTGGCCTCAATATCATGTGTACTTAAGATGTTGCGCGCGGTATCCTGGAATGTGCAAACTTCATCCTTTTACTGCACAGTACATGGGCGCACTATGCCATGAAAGGTGCATACAAAAAATGATATCAAACAACTCACCATCTTAAGTACATTTGAATTTAAATTTACAATTGGGCTCAGCCGAGGGATATTACAATCCCCTCCCCTTATTTACGCATTGTCCTCAGTGCATTATGTACCAATATACAACAAAATTTTCAAAAATCCTCAAAACGATGCGGGTATTTTTCCCACATTGCATCCTCATGCTCCCAAGTAGCATCCTTAGGACCGTACAAGGTCCATTGGACCTTTACAAGCCCAATGGCTCGATTCCAAAGCTGTTTGATTTTTCGGTCCAGAATGCATACTAGATGCACTTGAAAAGCACCCTCTTGTTCCACCTGAATCACATTCTAATCAATAACATGATTAGCATCAGGTATATATTTATTTAGCAATGATACATGGAATACATTATGAACAGACATAGATGCAGGCAATGCAATCATATAACCAACTGGACCAATCCTCTCTAGGATTTCAAATGGCCCACAATAGCGAGATGCCAACTTTGAACAGTTTGCCAACTTTAGGGAACTTCTGTTGTCCTTCGTTTTCAAGAATACATGGTCACCCACTTTAAATTCCCCATGAGTTCTTCCTTTATCAGCATAGATTTTATGCCTGTCTTGGGAAACCTTTAAATTTTGTTTTATTTATATCATTTTCTCCTCCATTTCCCTGAGTAAATCTGGCCCAACCACTGCCCAACCACTGCTCTATCTGCTAGGTTATCCCAACTTACTATTTGTTGAGCACTTTAATTGTCTAAATCAATAGAGAATTAAGGTGTTCAATATAAATTGTCAAACCCAGAGAATTTTTGTTATTGCAAGATAATTGTGCACAGTCTATGCTAGATTATGAAAGCAACATTAATCAAATTGCAGTAAGAAACTAAATTGAAAGGTTGAGGACTAACACAAGTTGTTGTCAGAGCTGGAGATTCTACAGAATTGAAACCACACTTGCATAATTGAAATCCTGAACTGATAGGTGTATAAGAATCCTGGATTATCTATTCTAAATTTCTATTTTACTCTTGCAAAAAGAAACTATGTGCTACTTGCTGAAGGGAAACCTACTTAACTTCATAAAAAGAATTCACACTTTTGTTTTCTTTTACTTACAAACAATTTTTTAATCTAATGCAGAAAAAGGAAAAGTAATTCTTCACCAGTGTTCAACAACCAAATTCTAATTCTCATGAGACAGATTTATGCGCATCTAACAGGAAGGAAATGGATTGTAACATCAATTGTATTCTAGAAATGTCTAATAGATAAATCATTCAAATTAAAGCAACTAATTTGAAATTCAAAATAGAAGGGAATCTATGAGGAAGGTGGGCCCTTTCCTTCTCACTAAATCCACTCGCAAATAGGCTATAGAAGGTTAAAGAAACTCAGTCCAATTTCTTATTTATTTTCCAAAATGTTCATGTACAATAAGCTTTACTTCACTTCTCTTTCTCACAATCAAAAATTTGTTGCCTCTAATTACAAAATCTCTGCTATTTAAAGTTAGATTCATATAGTTAGAATAAAATCAAAACAGTATTGAGAATCCCTGATTCTCTAGCTGTTCATTTGGTCTCATTAATACAAGATCTAGAACTAATCTTGATCAATCATCGTAAGCCAAGACATGTAATCAACAGGTGTAACAGCTTTCAGGATTGGTGGCATTTGTTGCAGCAGTCATGTAACAGAAGAATCGGTGGCACCTATTGCAATAGTCGTGTAATAGTAGAATCGGTGGCACCTGTTGCAATAGTCATGTAACATCAAAATCGGTGGCACCTGTTGCAGAAGTCGTGTAATAACTTCCAAGATTGGCACATAGCTATAACAGCTTCCAATATTGGCGCATAGTTGTAACAGCTTCCAAGATTGGCGCATAGCTGTAATAGCTGGTGTAACAACAACAACATTCTTCAAGACTTGGTTGTTCTATACATTTTGATCATTAGTTGAATCATTTTATGGGTAAAACATGTGAAATGTTACCAATCAAACATGCTAAGTAAATTAAAATATAAAAGTAGGATAAATGATTCATACCTTGGGAAAAAGGGTCTTAGCCTGCATTATAGTAGGCATTAGCTTAGAAATGATAAGGTTGAATGGGCAAAAGATGTGGTGAAAAAGGGACATTTTTGGGTCCTAACATGCCCCCCAACTGAAGATGTTGCATTTCCTCATTCAAAACACATTCAAACCTCACTTTGTAGCTGAGTTAGGGAACTGGCTCCTCCAGTGCAAAATTGCTAAGATAAATTGCTAAGTGCATGTATGGAAAAATTCTATGTCAAAAAGAAAATCTGTTGGGTCAACAATCTATCTAAGTTTCTTTGTCTTTAAGAACAAAATCATTTTGAGTTGCTTTAGTAACAACTCATGAGGGAAACAAAGGTTCTTGTTTGAAAGTTGTTGGTAAACCAGTAGCTACCTTATGATATTGAGATCTCCTCTATTTTACTGGTTTTTGTGTAGCAGTAATTTCATGTTTAGTATTGACTAAGAGAGTTGTTGGTCCTTCAGGAACTTCCACTTTTACTATCTTATATCCTAACTCAAAGTAAATGTTTCCACACTCAAAGAACATGAGTTCTTTATTTCTGTCCATAACAACTTTTGTCAGTGCTAGGATGTCCAAGGTTGTCCCTTCGAGATTCTTCTATCAAGCAACCTCCACCTCTTGCTTCAGGTTATTTAACTCTTTATTGAGGCTTTCATTCTCTGTTATTAGTGCATCAATTCTGGAATTTTCTATATTCCCGATCTTCCTCTCAATTTGGGAAAACAATTGGGCAAGTGGCACATCCTAAGTATTCTGTGTAGCTAGTTCTTGTGTGGCAGCTACACTGACAATAATTGTTGCTTGTGGAACAATTGTTTCTTGCATTACTAGATCTGGGTGAAAAACCCTTTGTGGAGCAGTTGGTTCTTGTGGAATAGTTGTGTCTGTCATGATTGGTTCTTATGGAGCAGTCTCGACTTGGAAAACTGGTTCTTGTGGAACAACTACATCCTACATGACTTGTTCTTGTAGGCCAATCCCATCATTTACAGTTGTCTCTAATGTCACTGTTAGTTTGCTGGAAGAGACTAGTTCTTGTGTGGAAGTTGCTTATTCAATCATTGAGGATAGTGGATGAAGAATAAGAATTGCATGTGCCATATCTTGCCATCCAATTGCTGCTTCTTCAGACCTGGTGGACCTGGTTCTTCTCCTAGGTAAAATAGAAACGAAAGCGGGGGATTTCTTCTTCATTACTGGAGGAGGAATAGGGTGTTCTTCCTCAACCACACAAGGAGGAAATTTTGGTATACTGGGGTCTGTTATGATATTTACATCGTCACTTGATGGGTGATGCACAGAATCATCAGGCGGAGCTGATGATTCTGCTGCGATTTGGGTACATTTAGTCTGAATTGTGAGAATAGTTAATTGAATTTCTTTGCACAAAGTAAAACCTGGTATATGTATCTCCATTGAATTCCATGTCACATCAGTAGGAGAGCTCTGAGTTACTACTGATGTAATTCTGTCAAGGTATTTTCGATGTTTTCCCTTGAATGGATGTTTTCTTTTCTAAGATAATCCACTGGAAGTGACAATAGGGCCTTGAACGACTATGGCAACAATAGGAGGCTCTTGTGTTACTGTCAGTGCAACAAAAGATGGGGTATTCGGTCTTACTGGTACAACAGGGGCCGTAACTGCTGTTGCAGTGGACCGTGTTGACCTTGTTCACTTTCTAGGTGATGGAGAGATAGGATCAGGGGTTTTCTTTTTAGGAGCAGGGGGTAGTTTTTCAATGATGGCTATTGTATCCAAGGGTTGTGACTCAAGTATTGGTCTAGTAGTTGGTTGTTCATCGGTTTGCTCAACCACAGCGACAGGCTGTGTCATTTCAACTCTATCGAGGCTTGTATGATTGGTGCTAGAATGGCCTCGGGTTGTGTGTTTTCTTCTCTAAGTCATCTTACGGGAAACGACAGTAGGGGTTTGGACTGTTGTTGGAGTCGGGGGCAGATACTGAGGAAGAGGTCCATGGATTGTGTTTTCAAGTACTAGTGCAATCATATCTACAGGAATAGAATGTGGCTCGTCTTCTATAGCAAGTAATGGGTTATTGGAAATGCCCATACCTCTGTGAATTAATAGTCTGATGAGTCTATGATTTGAAAGGCAGTTCTTGGGGTTCTTGGATTTTTTTACAAAATGAGCCATTTTATGCAATGAATGGAGGAGAAAATAAGGAATGTTTATGAATTTCTGATGTCACATATGTGATGATAAGATGAAATCATAAAAATAAACAACTTGCTATCTTCCTTCATAATTAATGTACCTTTTGACAAACTCTGCAACTTCCCCCCATGGCTCTGGTAAGGAATTGACATCTGCACCTCTGCCTTTGGTCTGAATTTGCTCATTGTCGACGAGAAAACCCTTTTGTGCATCCAGAAGATGTGTTTTTCTATTAAACCATTGGTCTCCTATGGTTGGCAATCCTGTCACAACAAAAATGCTTTCTTCCGTCACTGGAATCCTCACCACATTCACCACTGAATACCCTTATGTGAGGTTTTGACCAAACTCCAATACCTCGTCTTCATTAAACCCTTGCACCTTCTTAAAATACGATATCCAGATGGCCTGGAGAAATATTTGGTAGGCCTCTGGGTGTAACAGCAAAGTTTCCAGATTTGTTGGTTCATACCGCACAACTAAACCTCCCATGATGTCGCTTGAGAGTCTAATAGGCATGTAGGAGGAGAAACTAGAACCTAAACCAGAGATGCAACAAGTTTGAATGTGGTTTGCATAAAGAATACAGTGTCTCAGAAAAAAAATGTGGTTGAAAAGGTGGTGGAGGTGAGTATAAAAGGAGAATTGGATGGCTAGATTTGCGTTCCCCCCCAACTAATTGGATTGGCTCCAGGTGCATTGATTTTAGGACAACCGGTGAGTAAAAAGGAAAGCGTGCTACTATATCTTCATTACTCTAACACATAGGATTAGTGACATACCTCATAACTTACAACACAAAAATGATCTGTTAGAGTAATGACACTATCCAACCGCCATCAAAGTCACGTGGAATAGCTGAAATGATGAAGGATGGCATGAGAAATGAGATATGACAACTAGAGCATAGATGGAGTCCTTTCTGTAGTTGACCAACTGGAAATAACTGGATGTGAAGTCAAATAATGATGGAACAACACCTTCGAACAGAGAAAAAGAAAAAGATAGCAGTGGTATTGACAAATCAGTGGTGCTGCAGCATGGAAAGATTGTAAAGATGGAGTAGCAACATTGGTAGAAATGAAAAAAATAAAGAGTGAAGTGGAATCTAAAATAACAAGAAAGAATAACAACGATCATTGTATCAGCAGGTACTTCGGCCAAAATGGCGGAGGTAGGTGTAACAACATGGAAATTGAAATGGTCGGAAAAGAAAATAGTGTAACCGCATGAAAATCGACCATTGTGTAGCTGTAGGGAAATTGTCCAACTTATCGGAAAAGGGTGTAACAAGATGGAAATTGACCAATTTATCGGAGAAGGCGGCATGGAAATCAGCCAATTTATCGGAGAAAGGTGTAACATAATGGAAATCGGCCAATTTATTGGAAAAGGGTGTAACAGCATGGAAATCAACCAATTTATTGGAGAAGGGTGTAATGGCATGAAAATTGACCAATTTATCGGAGAAAGGTGAACATGGAAATCGACCAATTTATTGGAAAAGGGTGTAACAGCATGGAAATCCATTGAACAATGAATCACTTAGTTTTTAGGATGTTTTTCAACTTCCTTAAACTAATCATTTGACTCCTTTTGTTGTACTCAACCTTTCTGTTCATCAATTCACCTGCACACACATAACTGCCTAATACCCTTCAAGGCTGAATTTATTAGCATAGTAAAGAAATATAAAAATTTCAAACAAAAACAGAGAAATGCAAATTTTGTTGAGTTTATTTATATACAAGGTCTGAGAAAAATAATTCCTAAGGTTCAGAAGGGGAAGGAGCAAGCTCCTTTCCTTTTAAGAATTGATAACTTGTATCAGTTGTACATCTAGATTTGAATTCTGCCTTGGATAGTGGACGCTAATACAGACGCAAGCGATGACCATTTTCATGTAACTGTTTATTGGATCCATCAATAGTGATCAACATGACTATCCCATTGGGAAAAATAGTGTCTACCTCATAAGGTCCTAGCCATCGTGTACGCAGCTTACCCTGAAATTCTTTAAAGCGTGAATCATACAAGAAAGCCCAATCTCATTTTTGGAATAATTTCTTCTTGATGACTCAGTCATGCCATCTTGTTCTCTATTGTTGAATTACCGTGGTTTGATGAATAGCATCCAAACGCTTTTCATCAAGCTCATTGAGATGCTACAGTCTGGCCTTCTATGCCATAGTCAAGTCGAGGTTGACCGTTGATGCAGTTCTTAAGGTTTTGATTTCAAATTTAATGGGAAAAACAGGGCTTTTTCCATATACCATCTCGTAAGGAGAAAAACCAGTTTTGTTCCTCCAAGTAGTTCGGTAAGCCCATAGAGATTCATGCAATATGTCAGACCAATCCCTACAATGTTCTCTCACTATTTTAGTAAGAATGGCTTCGATATATTTTTTGTTGCTTTCCACCTAGCCATTGCCTTGTGGATGGTATGAAGAAGCTATTCTATGTAAAACATGATATGTACTGAGTAGGGATTCAAACTTATGTGATGTGAAAGGGGGTCCTCCATTAGTTATTAATTCTCTAGGAACACCAAACCTAACAAATATATCTTCAAACAAGAATTCTAAGACAGCTTCTTCTGAGGCCCTAATGAGTGCTTTTTCTTCTACCCACTTGGTCATGTTATCTGTACAGACCAACATATAGATTTTCTGATTAGAAGGTGGGTTAACAGGCCCTATCAAATCCATAGCCCATCTCTCAAAAGGCTCTAACACTACCGGAGGCTGGAGAGGCATTTCATCCCTATGATTTGGCTAACCCATTCGTTGGAAACTGTCACAAGTTTGCACGTATTTCTTGGCATCTTGAAATAAGGTGGGCCAAAAATAGCCCATCCTTAAAATTTTATGCCCATTCCTTTTATCAGAAAAATGACCCCCACAAGGGCCATCATGGCAAGCATTTAGCAGATCATAAACTTCATCATCCCTTACACATCTCCTAATTTCCTGATCCAGGCCTGTGTAGAAAAGGTATCCTCCTATCCAACTATATCGAGCACTCTTCTGAATAATCTTCCTTCTTTCTCGAGGAGATAGATGTGGAGGTAACTTCCCTGCAACCAAATAATTAGCAATGTCTACACACCAAGGTGAGTGAGAAGATACTGCAAACAAATGTTCATCTGGAAATGAATCATCTACAAGTGAATTATCATTATTTATATGTAATCTTGAGAGAATATCAGCAACCACATTTTCTTTTCCTGGTCTATCTACTATAGTGATGTCAAATTCTTGTAGTAATAACAACCATCTTGTTACTCGGGAATTAGTAATAGGTTTATTCATCAAATATGTAATTGTTGTATGATTAGTATGAATAAAAGTAGGATAACTAGTGACATAATGCCTGAATTTATTGATTGCATAAACTACTACCAAGAATTCTCTTTTAGTAACTGTATAATTTAATTTAATAGGAGCCATGTTCTTGCTGATATAGTAGATAGCATAGGGATCTTTGTCCTCCTATTTCCCTAGTACTGCACCAATTGTAGTATTTGAGGCATCTGAAGAAATGTGAAAAGGTAGAGCCCAATTGGTCCCTCTCAAAATGGGAGATGTGGACAATTTATGTTTCAGATCTGCAAAAGACAATTCACAGTTGTTAGTCCAATGAAAGTCAACATCTTTTGCTAATAGGAAAAACAAGGGAGAGGCAAGTTTGGAATTTTTTTTAATGAATCTCTTGTAATATCCAGCATGCCCTAAAAAACTTCTTAACTCTTTCTGAGTTGATGGAGTTGGAATGTCCATAATTACCTGGATTTTGGCTAGATCTACTTCAATTCCTGCATAAGAAATGAAGTGTCCCAGTACCACACCTTCGCTCATCATCATATGGCACTTTTATGTACTTAAATAAATATGAGATTGTATACATCTTTTGAGCACTTTTTCCATATTAGACAAAGCTTCCTCAAAATCAGTACCATAAGGTGTAAAGTCATCCATGACTATTTCCATACAGTCATTCACCATATCAAAGAAAATACCAATCACAGCTCTCTGGAAAGTGGCTGGTGCATTACACAAGCCAAATGGAAGAACCTTCTAGGAAAATGTACCCCAAGGGCTGGTAAAGGTGGTCTTATCTTGGTCCCGTGGGGAAATTTTTATCTGGTTATAGCCACTGAATCCATCTAGGAAAGAGAAAAACTTTTTCCGAGATAGGTTGTCTAGAACTTGATCAATAAATGGCAGAGGGAAATGATCCTTCTACATAGATTTTTTCAGAGCTTTATAGTCCATGCACACTCTCCAATTACCATTCTTTTTAGGCACAATAACCAACAGTGAGACCCACTTGCTATCTGATATAGGATAGATGAATCCGACATTAAGAAGTTTCTAAAGTTCTTCCTTAACAATTTCTTTAAGGTTTGGGTTCATCCTCCTTTGGGGTTGGCAAATGGGTCAGCATTCTTCCTTGATGTATATATGGCAGGTGCATAGTTAAGAGGAAATGCCTTTCATATCCATGTAATCCCAGGCAAATGCTTCTTTATGCTCAACCAGTAATTTCATCAATCGACAAGTTTCAGTAGTGGATAGATTGGGATTGAAGTTCAAGGTTTTTCCAGGTTCAATTTCTACAACAATGCTATTAGAACTGACTTTAGGAAATAATTCAGTTGTTGTTGTTTCATCATCTGCTGTTACAATGTTTTCTTTTACAACGGTTGTTGTTACAACTGAATCAATTTGATTTTCAGTAGTTTCTGAGAACATTTCCAAGCTCATCTCTTCATGGGAAATAGGGTTGAAGACTCTAATCAATCGGTGGTGCATGTTCTGTGTAACAGCAGAGGGGTCATAGATAAAGCAGTTGATTAACTTGTCCTCTTTCTCGTCTTTGAAACTTAGGAATTTTGCTAAGGTTAGCACAAGCAGCGCATTTTCATCCTTAGTGTCCATCCATAAATAATTTTCAGGGTCCACACTGGGTGTAGCATGAGGACACAGGGTAAGTTTTTTTGTGTCATAACCATCAGAGATGGTCATGGAACCAGATCTACAACCAATGAAAGAATCAGTTGTATCTAACCATGGTCTTCCCATAATTAGAGGGTGCCCCCCCAGATGGGTTTTAGGTTGCAAAATGACAAAATCAGCAGGATACTCCCATGAATCAGTTGAAATGACTAAATCATCGATTACTCCTTCTGGTTTGATTTTAGAATGATCAACTAATTCTAGAATAGTAGGAGTAGGTCAGAATTGTGTTATGAGTTGCAACAATTGTGTAGTTTCTATTGGCATAATGTTAATTTTTTCCCCTAAGTCGACTAGAACATGGGGAATATATGTATGTCCAATTTTGACAGTGACTGTAGGGTTTCTTGGGTCGCTATATTTAATAGGTGGGGTTTTTCCTAACATCAGTTCAGACAAATCCCCCACTACATGCACTGTGAGGGGGTCCCTAGGTTTTCATTCAAGTCTTCTAATACAGATATCTCTTATAGTCTTGGCATAAATAGGGACATCTCTTATCGCTTGCAATAGTGGAATGTTAACATGCAGATTTTGCAATTCTTCTAAGAGATTGAAGGATGGTAATTCCATAGTTTTGGTAATTTCTAGTCTTTCAGGGAATGGGGGGTCTGTTGATTCTATAATAGGTTGGTTAGTTTCTTCTGTATCAACAGATGGTCTTTCCCCTGACTCCTTGTCTGATTCTGAATATGGAGCATCTTCAATTACTGGCTTGACTATTCTCCCCAATCTTAATTTTATTTCGTCACATGGCATAGGATTAATAGACAAGGCTGGCACGTTGTGTATATCTATGTTCTGAACGACCTTATTATTTGGGTTTGGGTTAGGTTTCACAGGCATTTGAGGTTGTAAGGGAGGATTTGTCAGTGGGGCATTAGGAGGTAACTGCAGCTGTTGTTCTTGGTACTGGGGTTGGAACTATTATTGATAGGGGTTCGGTTGGTGATGGTTTTGATAACTAAGTTTTTGTTGAGGGCCTCTTCAATATGGGTTCCATTGTCCATGATGATTCTATTGATGGGGCATAGGTAACCATGCATTGGGATCTTGATAAGGGGGTGGCATCTAATTTGGAGGGGGGGCATTCGTTTGGCCATATGGTAGCCTATTGTTCCAATAATTTAGTGTTGCAAGAGAGAATTGAGAGTTCATATCTTGACCTCTTGGTTGCCATTGTCTTCTTTGTTTTATTAGATAGAAATCCTCTACTTCCTCATTACTTGCCTTCATTGATTCTTTTACACCTGGTAGAGAGGGACATTGGTCAGTAGCATGATCTAATTCACAAATAAGACATACCTGGACATTGTTCAGCGAGCACTCCCTTGGTGGATGTTTCTTCCTACATTTCAAACAGAAAATGCACAATGATTGCTCTGATTCTGCTTGTTTCTGTTTGACCTACAAAGTGTCCATTTGTGAATCAAAAGAGTTAATCATCTATGTTTTGAAATTTTATAACAGATTACCTATTCCTTCTCTTGTTGCTCCTCCATTGGTTGATTTCTGTACCCTTGAAAAAGTGGTATCCTTGGTAGATAACTTATTCCTTTTAGATCCTCAAGAACATCTTTTACAAAGATCTACAATGTCCTCATAGGATTCCTTTGATATATCTCCCTTGCCAAGCATATTTAGTATATCTAAACAATCTTCTCTTACTCCTTTTAGCAAAATAGTTTTCAAAATGTCCTTACTTACATCCGGGTGTCCAAACCTTTGTAGATTATACCGGAGTTGCTCCACAAAATCTTCAAGGGTCTCATCCTCCTTCTAAGACATCTTGAACAGTTCCTCTCTTTGTTCCCTTGTTCGGTAGTAGTCTTGGTACTTGTTCAGGAAAAGTTGCCTCATTTGTACCCATGTTGAAATGTTCTCTCCTCCAAGGCTCATGAACCATCTTAATGCATTAACCTTCAATGTAGATGGAAACAGTTTAAGCTTATGTGCAGTAGTAGTGTAGTCATAGATTCTACACAAAATGTCAAATTCAAACAGAAACTCATCTGGATCCTCAGTAGATAATCCATGAAATTTTGGTAGAGTTGAGAGAGGTATGTTTTTCATTGGATCCATCCCCCATGTGGGAACATCAGAAATAGGAAAGACCATGGTAGAGATAGTATTTTCATTATTTACATGATCTTCGTTGTTCTATGGATTCTCCTGGTAGAATTCTTCTTCATTATCCCCTTGATTTTCCATATGTGCTCTTTCTCTCCACTCAATACCAAAATCACCCCACTCTTCTTTAGCGACTATCTAAACATTGATCTAATAAACCACTTCTTCTTGATTTTCCCTGTTTCGAGTTATACTTCCTCGATCTTCAATGTTCTCTAGTGTTTCTTGTTGATTTATTGGTGACAAATCTTCAACCTAGACTTCAGCGTCAGCTTCACATTCCTCGATGACTGAGGATTATGTCTTCTTGGAGGATTTGCAGGGCGAAAAATAGATCTTGAAGAAGAATCTTCTTTGGCTATAATCTCATCAACAAAGGTTTTCCTTCCCAATTTAGGATTTCTTCCTCCACATCCTTTGGTGCCTGTAGGGTTAGTATTTTTGGGGATACATCCTCACATTCCTCGATTCATGAATACTATTCATTCCTAAGAAAGAAAACTAATGTTCTTACAAAAATCTCTAATTATATTCCTCGACAACAATGCCAAAATGTTGAGCACTTTAATTGTCTAAATAAATAGAGAATTAAGGTGTTCAATATAAATTGTCAAACCCAGGGAAGTTTTGTTACTGCAAGATAATTGTGCACAGTCTATGCTAGATTATGAAAGCAACATTAATCAAATTGTAGTAAGAAACTAAATTGAAAGGTTGAGCACTAACACAAGTTGTTGTCACAACTGGAGCTTCTACAAAATTGAAACCACACTTGCATAATTGAAATCCTGAACTCATAGGTGTATAAGAATCCTAGATTATCTATTCTAACTTTCTATTTTACTCTTGCAAAAAGAAACTTTGTGCTACTTTCTGAAGTGAAACCTACTTAACTTCAGAAAAGGAATTCACACCTTTGTTTTCTTTTACATGCAAACAAGATTTTAATCTAATGCAGAAAAAGGGAATTCTCCAGCAGTGTTCAACAACCGACTTCTAATTCTCATGAGACAGATTTATGCGCATCTAATAGGAAGGAACTTGACTGTAACAACAATTGTATTCTAGAAATTTCTAACAGATAAATCATTCAAATTAAAGCAACTAATCTGAAATTCAAAATAGAGGGGAATCTGTGAGGAAGGTGGGCCCTTTCCTTCTCACTGAATCCACTCACAAATAGGCTGCATAAGGTTAAAGAATCTCGGTCCACTTTATTATTGATTTGCCAAAATGTTCATGTACAATAATATTTACTTCACTTCTCTTTCTCACAGTCAAAAATCCATCCCCTCTGATTACAAAAGATCTTCTATTTAAAGTCAGAGTCATACAGTTAGAATAAAATCAGAACAGTCTTGAGAATCCTCGATTCTCCAGCTGTTCGTTTGGTCTCATTAATACAAGATATGGAACTAATATTGATCAATCATCATAAGCCAAGATGTGTAATCAACAGGTGTAACAACTTTCAGGATCGGTGGCATTTGTTGCAGCAGTCATGTAACAACAAAATCGGTGGCACATGTTGTAGCAGTCATGTAATAGCAGAATTGGTAGAACCTATTGCAGCAGTTGTGTAACAACAAAATCAGTGGAACCTATTGCAGTAGTCATGTAACAGCTTCCAAGATTGGCGCATAGTTGTAACAACTTCCAAGATTGGCGCATAGCTGTAACAGTTGGTGTAACAACAATGACCATTCTTCAAGACTTGGTTATTCTATACATTTTCATCATTAGTCAAATCATTTTATGGGTAAAACATGTGAAACGTTACCAATCAAACATGCTAAGTAAATGAAAATATAAAAGTAGGATAAATGATTCATACCTTGGGGAAAAGGGTCTTAGCCTTCATTATAGTAGGCATTAGCTTAGAAATGATAAGGTTGAATGGGCAAAAGATGTGGCGAAAAAGGGACATTTTTGGGTCCTAACACCGGTGTGTTGCACTTTCTTTCATAAAGTGCCTCAAATGGGCTCATCTTTAGAGATGCTTGGTACCCATTGTTATAAGCAAACTATACCAAGTGTAGGTAGTCTTCCCATTTTGATGGTTTATCCATCACATACATCCTCAACATATCTTCAATCACTTGATTCACCCTCTTTGTTTGTCCATCTGATTCTGGATGATAAGTTGTACTAAAATTCAAATTTGTTCCAAATCCATTAAATAA
>SNQJ01S0038422.1:0-15528 GCA_010110895.2 Picea sitchensis | reverse complement strand
ATCTATCTTTGAAAATATCTTTGCATCCTTCAATTGATCAAAGAGATCATCAATCCTTGGCAAAGGATATTTATTATTTACAGTCACTTTATTCAACTGTCTGAAATCAATGCACAATATTAATGTCCCATCTTTATTCTTCACGAACAAGACTGGGGAACCCCAAGGTGACACACTTGGGCATACATACCCCTTATTCAGAAGTTCTTCGAGCTGCATTTGCATCTCTTTCAGCTCTGGTGTACTCATTCTATAAGGAGTCTTTGACACTGGAGCTACTCCAGGCATTAAATTTATAGATAAATTGATATCTCTCTTTGGGGGTAGTCCTGGTACCTCCTTGAACACATCTTCAAAATATTCCAGGACTGCATGATCTTCAAAATTTGGCACCTTATCTTTAGGTGTTTCTTCCATATGTGTTGCAAATATTTCACACCCTTTCCTGTAACATTTCTTCAGCTGCAATGCTAAAATTTCTCTAATGGTTATTGCCCTAGGAATTCCCTGCACTTTCCTTAGTTTCCCTTCCTCATCCAAGAAAGTAAATGCTTTGTTATGAGAGTCTAGGAGATCATGATGTTGTTCCAACCAATCCATCCCAATTAGACAGTCATAGTAATCTAAAGGCAAGATGTTCAAATCTTCCTTGGTGGTCAGTCCACTCATGTCCATAACACATGACTTAACCATCTCATTAACTTTTCTTTTGGCTCCTATAGCCAGCTGGACCAACCAAGATTTTCCATGCTTGCTTCTTGGCAAATGTAAACTTTCCACTGGCCCTAGGATCTATATAACTATGACTAGCTCCTGAATAAATTAAAATAACAATGGTTTGGTTGTTGATCATACCTTTCACTTCAATCATGTGTGACTGATACTCTACTTGCTTGTTGTCCAGGGTTGCATATATCCTTGGTACATTTCTACCCATGTCCTCCACTATTTCAGATTGTTGTACATTTTGCACAGTTCTCCCTTTTTCACCTTTGTGAGGACAATCTTTGAACATGTGATCTCCGTTACAACCCCAACATTGAATAGGTGGTTGCCTTGGTATTTGACCCCCTGTCTCAATCGTTCTAGGTTCTCTAGGAGTTTGTTGTCCCTGAGGATTATTTCTAAATAATGGTGGCTTAGCTCCCTTCTTCCTTTGATCCATCTTGAATTTATTTTTGTCTTCCCAAGATTTTAGGAAAGTTGGCCTTGCTTTCTGCTAATCATATAAACATTTAGCTTGCCTTATGGTCTCCTCCAATGTCTTGGGATCATCATATTGTATTTTTCCACTGATAAATGAGGGAAATCCACTCAAATACCTTTGAATCTTCACTGTCTCATCCTTGGTGAAAGAGACATACTTCAACAGTTCTAAAAACCTTCTTTCATATTCATCTATGGTCATACTCCCAAGCTTGAGTTCAAAGAACTCCTTCATTTTATTGTCATAGTATCTCTTAGTCAAGTATTTCTTCTCAAAATACTTATTCAATTCCCTCCAAGTAACACTTTTCTTTTTAATGTGTTGCACCTACACAAGTTGATCCCACCACATGGATGCCTTTCCCTTGATTTGATAGATGGAAATTCTACCCTCTGCATGAGAAGAATAATTATGCAATTTAAAATACTTTCTCATTCCTAACAACCATGTCTCTGCATCTTCATCCTTCTTGTGCTCACCATCAAAAGTAGGAAGTTTGATTTTGTTCATTTCTCCTCAGAACTCATCCACCCCAGACCTCTTATGCTTCATGACAGGGGATGGAATTGAGTTGTTGTGTACCCTCTTATTGGAATGCTTCAGGGAGTGATGGTGATGTTAGCTAACACTTCTGACTCTTATTTTATCATTAGAAGACATGTGACTTCCTGATTTTCTTGAGCCACTCTCCTTATCCAATTTCTTTTCTATTTTGTTCAAACTCTCCAATAACTTCATGTTGAAGTCATCCTGCTACTCCTTGGCTCTCATAATCCTTTCTTTATCATCTTTATGGATTTGGACATCCTTCTGCAATTTTTTAATGGTCTCTACCATATTCATGTTTTCATCCCTTCCTTCTCCATGTCCATTGGAGTTTGTTCCTTCAATGCCCAAATGGACATCCATTCCTCTGATTTCATCTTCCTGGTTGTATGTCCCCTGTGCCTCTTCCATTAATCTGGACTCTTTGTTGATCTTGATCTGATCTAATTTTTATTAACTCTGCAAAATGTGCAGCCAACAAAACTTTGTTAGGCTAACTGTTTCAATAATTTCATGAAAAATATGAACCATTTTGGTTCAATAATATATCAGAATCCTTTCTTATGATTTCCTGAAAAATTGAATGCCTAGATCAATTTTATGGGTCAATATTTAGATTCACCTTTCCAACACCTTTCCAACGCCTACTCCCATGCTCAATTCCGAGTCTCGAGCAGAAAGTTATGGTTATTTGAAAATTGTCCATTAATGTTTTTGTTCACACTTCAACTTGGCGCAATTCTGCGCTGTAATTATGAAATTTTGCACCTAATCCATTGGATTTTCCATAGGATCCCAATTGGATTTCCTCATATATGTATTACTGACACTCTACCGAAGTTTCACCTTTTTCTGGGTTATGGGCTGCTAGTTACAGCCTGCTGAAGTTCTAGGCCAATTCGTGTTTTTGGTCTGGAATGCTACAGGAACCTTCTTTTCCATATTAAACACTTTTAGCATGACCAAAAATTTAATTCAGCTCTGGGACTACCTTCTACGGCTCACTATATTTCCATTGAATACTCCTACATCTCGATCTGATTCCGGAGCAGAAAGTTATGGCTCTTTGAAGATAGTTGGGTCTTAAAACTTACCCTCCATTGTTTGTGTTGTAACTTTCTCATCAAGGCTCCATTTGAAGAACAATTTACACCATTAGAAAGCTCTCTCTGAGATCTTTTATCCATGGCCAGCCATGCTACATGAGAGAATGCTTTCATTCTTTCACTGCGGAACATACTGTGACATACCCAATATCCAATTGAGCTATGCCACATAAATTTTTCAAACTGCATGCAATTAAAATATATACACACATAACTATTGTGGAAACATATACATAAAACGTAAATAGATAAATACATTCTGTAATTGCATGGATTCATACTGAAATAAAAATAAACATATACATGAAGTATATACAGGCAATACCCATAAAAATAAACACGTAAATAATAATACATTATGTAAACTTATCACACAATTGACACTTATCTTTGTAAGAATATCACCAACTGCGTGCAGACCTTCCATGAACCTCCTAGCCTTAGACCGCACTGCTCATCACTCTCAGAAGTGGGTCATCCCTGAGTTGGGACTAAAATCCACCCAGGTAAAGGGATTCCTAACCTGGATAATGGCTCATGGACAATAGGAAAGACTCTGTCACAAGTGCCTATTCAAACTATAGTCTACAGTCCCTCATTCCCCACATGCCTATACCACCCCAGGAAGTGTTCCCCTTCTCTCCTCAAAAGTCCTTCAACTGCCCCACTTCTTTTATGGGATTAAACAATAGGATGAACAAGAAGTCTCAAATCCCTGCAGCTGTAGTTTATCACCTTCAGGAATCAATTCCCAAAAATTCCCTCACCTAGAGATAAATTGCTCATGGGCCTAACAAATCGTCTCTTCAATATCCCATGGGCTTGAAAACCCACCTCTTCAATCTCCCACGGGCCTGACAACCCACCTCTTCAATCTCCCACGAGCCTAACAACCCACTTCTTCAATCCAGCTCCCAAGCTAACCAGCTACACAAACAGGTATGGTTGTGGATACAGGTTCAGGTACAGTGAAATGTATGTATGAAGGATAACTCAATAGTTGTGTGAATGATCATGGAATCATGGTTGAATGATGGAAAAGATGATAGGAAATTAACTAAGCCCCCACAATATGTATGCATGTCCCCAACTTGACACTTGTCATGTTGGGAGCTACTTTGGCCCACTTATCCCCACTTTAGAACTTAGGATAAAATAATTATCCATACTTTATATTTTAAGAAATATTGATATAATATTCCTTTTTGTATTAAGATCCCTATCTTATCCCTTTTCCTTAACTTTTAGCCCCCACCCTTTCCCTAACTGGTGGAGTTTAGTCCCCCATCTCTTTTATCACGGTCGGTCTGCACGCAGCGATGTATTTTATATTAATCATGAGATATATGTACAGAAATAGGCGCACTGGCCTTCAACATCTAGGCTCTCTGGCCTAATCAAAACATAAGCATCCTAGATTATAATAACTGGCTGACCATCCTATAAAGCATAACATATACACAAAGGCTTGCTGGCCTCAATATCGCGCATACTTAAGATGTTGCGCGTGATATCTTGGAATGTGCACACTTCATCCTTTTACTGTGCAGTACATGTACGCACTATGCCACAAAAGGTGCATACAAAAAATGATATCAAACAACTCACCAGCTTAAGTACATTTGCATTTACATTTACAATTGGGTTCGGCTGAGGGATATTACATCACCAACTCTTTCGGGATATGCACCCTCTACCCCTCATTATAACTGATTACTTCAACCTTCACTAGTTCCTCTTCCAATGGCTTCAGACCCCACTATTGAGTGCTATTGGAAGGCCCAATTCTATTTGAGAGGAAGGACGATACATCTTTTAGGACACGAGCATTTTTTTTTATTTGTTCCCCATGCCGACAAAATCCACCTAGCCACATGCTTGTTTATTTACAGTTGAATTATCTATGATGATCATTTAATTACATGCAATTGTGAGCTACACTATATTGTGAAGGTCCAAAATATACAAATCTCTTGTTCATTTATTTTTCTCGTCACCATTTACACACATTCACTTTTCTAGTTGGAAACCATAGCAGACCCACATAATCTTTGTCATTCCAGATGCTTGCTAAATCTCCTTCCTATTCTAGGAGGAGTCTATAGTCTTGCCAAGTCACTAGCTCAACCATCTCACACCCTCATGAGTGCTACTATTTTGGGATCATCTTTACTTGGTTTTGTTAGCACTGAGAGTCACCCTTAGACTGCAAGAAGATAACCCTAGTACCCATCAAAATGTAAATGTATTGAAATGGTTTGAGTAGGTGGATTAGTAAGACTATGGAGAAAGGAAAAGATAATAGAGGTAGCTGTAGATCAGTTAAGGACCATTGGGTTATGGAGTCATAAGTATCGTGACTAATGAAGGCATTTAAACTTCCTATTAGACAAAGGATTTATGTGGTGATGAGGAGAAGGAAGGAAGAACATGTCTGAGTGATAAACGATGAAACATGGGAAAGATGGCAGCAGATCCTCTACCGCCTCAGGAATCCATAAATCAAGGATGCTACATCTAGACAAGAAGAAAAACAATAACGTCTATGTGATAAACCATGAAATATGGGAAAGATGACATTAGATCCTATACCGCCTCAAGAATCTATAAATCAAGGATGCTACGTCCAGAAAAGAAGAAAAACAATAACGTATGTGTGATAAACCATGAAAGATGGGCAAGATGATAGCAAATCCTCTATCGCCTCAGGAATCCATAAATCAAGGATGCTACATCCAGACAAGAAAAATCAAACAACATGTAAACTAAGAAGACAGTATGATAAAACAACTGAAAGGAATCTTCATTAACATAATATTTACAATCCATGCCCCTCAAGCTTACAAACTAAAAAATATAGAGCCCTGCTCCTAAAACTCTCTCAGCTCTCCAACCACACTCGCCCCCTTTTCATATCATTCATCTGATGTATTTATAGTAAAAAAAAATAGACATTTATTTTTGCTTGGGTGCCTCTTCTCCAGTGTCATATGTCTTCTCTTGTCTATCCTATTCCTTATGTTAAAAGGAAACTCTGGTTAGTATGGGCCTGTAGGAAAAATTTCCCTATGTGGTACTTTGGGCTAATAGTATTATGTCTCCACAGCCAAACCATCCATGATTTCTATTTATGGTGTGAGTCAAGGTTTCAACTACCATCTATTTCTTTCATTAACCGACTTATCCTTGATATCGGGACGAGGCTCAATGCCTAGGAGGTGGCTATGTGCTCCTCTCAGATTTGACGTTGAATAAGAATGTGATTGTGGGGCCATCAATGTTGGTTTGGATCCCCACATCTTTTGAGCCTACAATTCACCACCTTCTGCCATGTATCTCTTCCACTATACCATGGTTTCAATTGTAGGACCGCTCAAGAATTTTATCGTTCGAGCATGTTGCATCCCCGCAATGAAGTGTGGTCATTAATCTGGTCACGATTTGTGATTTGGGAAAGCCCTGCTTTTGCTGCCACGCACTGCTCTTGGATGGACCCTGCTTCCTGCTACAAATATCAATGGTTATCAATTACTTCGGGATATTTTCTTCTTCTTTCTCGTGCAATCCTACAAAGTGTCGTATTTCTGAAGTCTTAGATCTAGAGTCATGTGGCCTCTTGATTTGGATGACCGAGATTCACTTCGGGAGTTCAGACTTTGGGCCTTTTCAATGCATAGTTCTTAAAATACTCTAGAGCATCGTATTTCTGAAGTGTGAGATCTGCCTCCATGTGTCCTCTTGTTTTGGACTACCGAGATTTACTTCAGGAGTTTAGGCTTTGGGAGTTTTCTCCTACTTTCTCGCATAATCCTATGAAGTGCCGAATTTTCGAAGTGTGAGATCTGGTGTCATGTGTTCTCTTGTTTTGGACAGCCAAGATTTACTTCGGGAGTTCAATATTTAGGATTTTTCTCCTATTTGCTCACACAATTCTCCGAAGTGTTGAATTCCCGAAGTGAGAGATCTGGTGATGCGTGTCCTCAGCCTTCAATGGATTATATTTACTTCGGGACTTCATGACGCTTGACTAGTTGTTAATCCTTGCATGTATTTTAAAATACGATTGTACGAGAGCCAGTAATCTGAATGGCACATGGGATATCCACCATGGAAAATCAAACCTATTGGTTTCCTTTACTTCAAACCTGAAACATACCTCTTTTGAATGTTGCGCTTGGATGTTACCTATGCAACAAAAGACTTGGCCATCATGTGACCTTGAAAACTTTATGTGATAACATTTGGCTCCACAGGGGATGGCATTCTCTCTGCGAGCTACCAAGAATGTGCAGTTCTAGTGCATTAGACTTTGGGTTGTAGAGTCGAGCTCAAATACATCCTATTGAGGACCACAAGCTCATATGTACATTATTCTAGTTACAAAAAAAAAAAACACATGTGCTCTAGAAGGAGCTTATTTATGTACAATCCTAGACTAACTGATTTTTTACAATGTGATAGTTGAAAGAAAACTTCCACTAGAGCCATTCAAGTAACTTCCTAATAGAAAAATTATTTACTCTGTCACTGATCAACAAGGGACAATTGTTGGGCACTTTAATTGTCTAATTGAATGGAAAATCAAAGTGTTCAATATAAATTGTTAACCTAGGGAAGTCTGTTATTTCAAGATAATTTTGCACAGTCTATGCTAGATTATGGAAGCATATTTAATCTAATTTGTAGTAGGGGAGTTCTTTTTATAAAAAAAAACAAACATTATTGCTAACACAATTGTGCTGATACAGCTGGAGTGCTACAGACTTAAAATCATAATTGCAATCTAAACTAATGAATAAACAAAAACAATGAATTGCCTACCTTAATCTAGCTTTCTAATATACTTTTGCAAGAGGAGATTCTACACTATTGCAGAAGGGAAATCTACTTATTGCAAGAAGCTAATTAACACTTTTAATTCTTCAAACAAGATTAAACCTAATGCAGAGAAAGGAAAAGTAACTCTCCAACCATGTTTAGCAACTAACTTCTAATTCTCATGAGTCAAGTTTTATGCGCATTTATCAGAAAGGGACTAAACTGTAAGAGCAGTTGCATTCAGAAACATCTAACAGTTGAATAAATTGTAATGAAAACAACTAATCTAAAATTTGAAAATAGAGGGGAATTGGTGAAGAAGGTGGGCCCCTTCCTTCTCACTGAATCCACTCAAAAAGATAGATCACAGTCTGCTCAAGAAATTCAATCCAGTTCTTCATTCAATTGCAAAAAAAATGTGTGTGTACAGTAATCGCTACTTTCTTCTGTTCAGAGAAAAGACTAACCAACCCTTACATTACAAAAATCTCTGCTATTTAAAGTCAGAGTCAATTAGTGTTCAGAAACATAGCAGTCCTCAGAATCCCCCGATTCTCAGGCTGTTCGTTAGATATCATTAGTACAAAATCTTGAATTCTCCTTCATCAACATCATGAGCCAGCATTCCAATCAACAAGTGTTGCAGCAGTCGTATCACAACAAGACTGGTGGCATCTGTTGTAATAGCTCTCGAGATTAACAGGCTTTTGTCATAGTAGTTGTGTAACAACTTCTAGGATTGATGGTCATCCGTTGCAAAAGTCATGTAACAACTTCCAAGCTTTGTGCATAGCTGTGACAGTAGCGACTCGATTCTCGAAGTGGGTTGTTCTATCATTTTGATCATTAGTCGAATTATTTCATGGGTAAAATATGTGATTGTTATCAATCAAACATGCTAAGTAAATGAAAACATAAAAGCAAGATGAATAGTCCGTACCTTGGAAAAAAAAAGGCTTAGTGATCATTATAGTAGACATTTAGCTTAGGAAATGAGAAGGTTCAATGATCAAAAGGTGTAGTGAAAAGGGGCATTTCAGGGTCCTAACATACCCCCCAACTGAAGACATTGCATGTCCTCATGCAAAACACATTCAAACCTTATTTTGTAACTAAAGTAGATTAGTGTCTTCTCCAGTGCAAAAACTGTTAAGAGAGATTTCTAAGTGTCGGTAATGAAGAATGTTGTATCAAAAAAATAGGAAAAACTATTGTGTCAACCATTTGTTTGGGTTCTTCTATTCTTGACAACAGGATCAGTTTGAGTGGCTTGATTAACAACTCATGAATGAAACAAAGGTTCTTGTTTGCAAGCTGCTGGCATACCAGGAGATGATTTATGGTGGTGAGATCTCCTCTATTTTGTTGGTTTTTGTGTAGAAGGAATTCCTTGTTCATTCTTGATTGATACATTTGTAGGTCCTGTAGCCACTGGAACTTTGACTACCTTATATCCTACCTCATAGTAAATGTTGCCACACTCAAAACACATGAGTTCTTTTTCTCTACCCATAACAACTTTTGTTAGTGCTAGGATGTCCATGGTTATACCTTCTAGATTCTTCTGTCTAGTAGCTTCCACTTCTTGTTTTAGGGTCTTTATCTCAGACTTGAGATTAGCATTCTCTATTTCCAGTGCAGTGATCCTAGAATTTTCTGTATTTTTGATCTTTTGCTCTATTTGGGCAAATAAATTTGCAAGTGGAACATCCTCAGCATGTTGTGGAGCTGGTTCTTGTGTAACAGCTTTGGCTGTCAGGACTGGTTCTTGTGGAGCAGTCTTGACATGGACAGGTGGTTCTAATATCTTTAGATCTGGTGGGACAATCTCATGTGGAGCAGCTGGTTCTTGTGTAACAGCTGTATCTGTCAGGACTGGTTCTTATGGGTCAGTCTCGACGTGGATAGTTGATTCTTGTGGAGCTGTCTCTGTATCAAGCATAGATGACAATGGATGAATAATAGGAACATCCTACTCCATATTTTGCTTTCCAATTGCAGTTTCAACAGACCTGGTGGACCTGATTTTTCTCCTGGGTAAGGTAGAAATGAAAGTAGTGGTTTTCTTCTTTGCTGCTGGAGGAGGAACAGGGTGTTCTTTCTCAAAAACACAAGAAGGGAATTCTAGTATACTAGGGTCTGAGATAATCTGGACTTCGTCAATAGACATAAGATGCTCAGAATCATCAGGCAACACCGATGATTCTGTTGGGAATTGGGCACATTCATTTTGAAAGGAGAAGATAGTTTCGTCCAGTTTTGGGCATAAGGTAAAACCTGGTATTCGTACCCCTGGAGAATTCTGTGTTGCAGTAGCCAGAGGGTTTTGATTTGATGTTGATCCAAATTAAGCAATGGATATTCGAGGTTTTCCTTTGAATGGGCGCTTCCTTTTCTGCGAAATTGCACAGGTAATGATAGCAGGTGCTTGATTGTCTGCAACAACAATAGGAGTGTTCTGTGTGATTGTTGGTGCGATAGTAGGAGGGGTAAGTGGTCTTGATGGTATAGTGGACCATGTTATCCTTGCTTTCCTTTTAGGTAATGCAAAAGTAGAAGCAGAGGTTTTCTTGTCGGAGGCAGGGGGTTGTCTTTCAATAATCAGTGTACTAGCCAAGTGTTGTGATTGTGGTCGAGTGATTGGCTCTTCATCTATTTGTTTGTCCATAGCTACAGGCTATTGTATTGCAAATTCGTCGAGGTTTGTCTGTGTGGTGCTAGGATAGATTCAGGTTACATAGTTGATTTTCTAAGTTGTCTTTCGGATAGTGACAGTAGGGGTTTGGACTGTTGTTGTAGCTGAGGGTAGAGGCTCTGGATGAGGTCCATGGGTTACAGTTTCTAGGACTAGTGCAAGTCTCACTAGATGTTCAGGCTGTTGTTGGTCTACTACAGTGGGTAATGGGTTATTGGAAATGCTCATACCTCTGTGAATTAATAAGCCAATGAGTCTGTGATTAGAAACACAGTTCTTGGGGCTCTTGGATTTTCTTACAAAACGACCATGTTATGCAATGATTGCAGGAGAAAATAAGGAATGTTTATCAATTTCTGATGTCATAGATGTGATAGTAAGATAAAATCAGAAAAATAAACAACTTAGTAATGGCCTTCGTAGGTTATGTACCTTTTAAGAAATTCTGTGACTTTCCCCCATGGCTCTGGTAAGGAATTGATGTCTACACCTCTACCCTTGGTTTGAACTCGCTCAGTGTCGACAAGGAATCCCTTCTGTGCATCCGGAATATGTGTTTTTCTATTAAACCATCTGTCTCCTGTTCTAGGAAACCCTATTACAGCAAGAATACTTACTTCTATTACAAGAATCCTTACCCCATTCATCGTTGAATACCCTTCAGTAAGATTTTGACTGAATTCCAATACCTCATCCTCATTAAACTCTTTCAGCTTCTTAAAATACAATATCCAGTGGGCTTGAAGAAATATTTGGTAGGCTGTTGGGTGTAGCAGCAAACTATCTAGAGTTGCGGGTTCATGTCTCACATCTGACCCTCCCATGATGTTTCTTGAGAGTTACAGGCACGTAGGAGGAGAAACTATCACCTAGATCAAAGACAGAATAAGCTCGACGTTTTTTTCAAAAAGAATACAGTGTCTCAGCTAAAATAAATGTGGGTGGAAAGGTGGTGGAGGTGTGTATAAACTTTGGAATGAACGACTAAATTTACGTCCCCCCCCCCCAACTAAATGGATTGGCTCCAGGTGTAACCAATTAGTAAATAGGAGATCTTGCTTTCATATCTTCATTACTGTAACACACAAGATTAATCACGTACCTCAAATATTACTGCACATAACGACCTGTCGGAGTAACCGCACAATCCAACCACCGTCGAAATGGTGCATAATAGTTGGCATGATGAAGGATTGTGAGAGAAATGACGGCTTGTGCAGAGTCGTAGTCCTTACTGTAGTGAGCCACCTGGATGTTGTCGAATGTGAAGTTACATCATAATGAAGCAACACTTTCAGATAGAAATCATCAGGATTGTCTAATCAATGGTGTTGTTGCATGAAAGATGGGAAGGTTGGAGCCACGACATCTGTAAAAAGAATGAGTGTTGTGGCAAGAATGAACAACAGTAATTAATGTATCGGCAGGTTATTTTTCCAAAGATGTCAGAGGTAGGTGTAACATTGTTGATATCGGTCGGTTTATCGGAAAAATATGTAACAGTATTGAAAGCGGCCAATTTATCGGGAAAAGGTGTAGTAGCATGGAAAGCGACCAATTTATCAGGAAAAGGTGTAACAGCATGGAAAGCGGCCAATGTATCGGGAAAAGGTGTAGCAGCATGGGAATCAGCCAAATGCTATCTTACTTTGGTTCAAGGGAGTTTTCCAACTTTCATGAACCCATCGTTTCCTTCTGTTCATCAATCTACCTACACACACAGAATTGCCTGATACCTTCCAAGGCTTTATTAGCATAGTAAAGAAAAATAGAAAAATTTCAACTAAAAATAGAGAAATGCAAATTTTGCTGAGTTTATTTATATACAAAGTCTGAGAAAAAGAAGTCCTAAAGTTCAGAAGGGGAAGGAGCATACTCCTTTCCATTTAAGATTTGATAATCTATATCAGTTGTACAGTTAGATTTGAAATCTGTCTTGTTCAGTGGACGTTGATACAGTCGCAAGCGATGACCATTTGCATGTAAGTGTGTATTGGATCCATCAATAGTAATCAATCGGACTGTCCCATTGGGAAAGATGGCATCTACCTCATAAGGCCCTAGCCATCATGTAAGAATCTTACCTTAAAATTACTTAAAGCGTGAATCATACAACAAAGCCCAATCTCCTTTCTGGAATAATTTCTTCTTAATGAATCTGTCATGCCATTTTGTTCGTTTTTTTTTAATCATTGTGGTTTGATGGATGGCATCCAAACACTTTTCATCAAGCTCGTTGAGATGTTACAGTCTGGCTTCCTATGCCATAGTCAAATCGAGGTTGACTGCTAATGCAGTTCTTAAGGTTTTGATTTCGAATTCAATGGGAAAACAGGGCTTTTTCCATATACCAGTTCATAAGGAGAAAAACCAGTCGTGCTCCTCCAAGTAGTTCAGTAAGCCCATAGAGCTTCATGTAGTCTATCAGACCAGTCCTTACGATTTTCTCTCACTATTTTAGTAAGAACGGATTCTATAACTTTGTTGGTACTTTCCACTTGGCCATTGCCTTGTGGATGGTATGAAGAATCTATTCTATGTAAGACATGATATTTATAGAGTAGAGCTTCAAATTTATGTGATGTGAAAGGGGGTCCTCCATCAATGACCAGTTCTTTGGGAATACCAAACCTAACAAATATATTTTCAAACAAGAATGCTAAAACAACCTCTTCTAATGCTCTGATAAGTGCTTTGGCCTCCACCCACTTGGTCATGTAATCTGTATAGACCAATATATAGAATTTCTGATTGGAAGGTGGGTGAATGGGTCCAACAAAATCCATGGCCCATCTCTCAAATGGCTCTAACACTACCTGAGGCTGGAGCAACATTTCATCCCTATGAGTTGGCTGACCCATGCGTTGGCAACTGTCACAAGCTTGGACATAATTCTTGGCATCTTGAAATATGTTGGGCCAATAATAGCCCATCCTTAAAATTTTATGCCAGATCCTTTTTGCAGCAAAATGACCCCCACAAGGGCCATCGTGGCAAGCTTTCATTAGATCATAAACCTCATCATCCCTCACACATCTCCTTATTTCTTGATCCAAGCCTGTCTAGAAGAGGTATCCTCTTATCCAACTGTACCTGGCACTCTATTGAATAATTTTCCTTCTTTCCCTAGGAGATAGATGGGGAGGTACTTTCCCTACAACTAGATAATTTGCAATATCTGCACACCAGGGTGAGTGAGAAGATACTGCAAACAAATGTTCATCAAGAAAGGAATCATCTACAGGTGAATTGTCATTATTTATATGCAATCTTGAGAGAAAATCAGCAACCACATTTTCTTTTCCTGGTCTATCCACTATAGTGATGTCAAATTATTGTAGAAGTAACAACCACCTTGTCACTCAGGCATTAGTAATAGGTTTATTCATTATATATTTTATGGCTATATGATCAGTATGAATAAAAGTTGGATAACCAGTTACATAATGCCTGAATTTATTGATTGCATATACCACTGCCAAGAATTCCCTTTCAGTAATTGTGTAATTCAACTTAGCAGGAGCCAGGTTCTTTCTTATATAGTAGATAGCGTAGGGTTCTTTTTCCTCATGTTGCCCTAGTACTGCACCAATTGTAGTGTCTGAGGCATCTTAAGAAATGTGAAAAGGCAAAGCCCAATTGGTTCCTCTCAAAATGGGGGCCATGGACAATTTTTGTTTAAGATCTACAAAGGGTGATTCACAATCTTCAGTCCAATGAAAGTTAACATCTTTCATTAGTAAAAAAAAAATGGAGAGGCAAGTTTAGAATTTTTTTTAATGAATCTTCTGTAATACCCGACATGGCCTAAAAAAATTCTTACCTCTTTTTGAGTTGATGGAGTTGGAATGTCTGAAATTACCTGAATTTTGGCTGGATCTACCTGAATCCCTGCATCGGAGATGAAGTGTCCTAGCACTACCCCTTCGCGCATCATCATATGGTACTTTTCTGTACTTAAATAAAGATGAGACTGTTTACATCGTTTGAGTACTTTTTCCAAATTAGACAAGGCGCCTTCGAAATCAGTCCCATAAGGTGTAAAGCCATCCATAAATATTTCCATACAATCATTCACCATATCAGAGAAAATACCAATTACAACTCTCTAGAAAGTGGTTGGTGCATTACACAAGCCAAATGGGAGAACCTTGTAGGAAAATGTACCCCAAGGGCTGGTAAAGGTAGTCTTATCTTGGTCTTGTGGGGAAATTTGTATCTAGTTATAGCTGTTGAAGCCATCTAGGAAAGAAAAATATTTTTTTCCCGCTAAGTTGTCTAAAACCTGATCAATAAATGGTAGAGGGAAATGATCCTTCTGTGTTTCCTTATTCAGGGATCGATAGTCCACACATACTCTCCACTTACCATTATTTTTAGGCACAATAACCAATGGTGATACCCACTCACTATCTGATATAGGATAGATGAATCTGGCATTGAGAAGTTTCTGAAGTTCTTCTTTAACAATTTCTTTAAGGTTTGGTTTCATCCTCCTTTGCGGTTGGCAAATGGGTCGGCATTCTTATTTGATGTATATATGGTGTGTGCATAGCTCATAGGGTATGCCTTTCATATCCATGTAATCCCATGCAAATGCTTCTTTATGTTCAATCNGGTTTTTCTAGGTTTGATTTCCACAGCGATGCTCTTAGAACTAATTTTAGGAAATAGTTCAGTTGTTACTATTTCATCATCTGCTGTTACAACGTCTGTTGTTATAGCGATTGTTGTTACAGCTAAATCACTCTGATGGTCAGTATTTTATGAGAACATTTCTGATTTCATTTCTTCTTGGGCCATAGGGTCAAAGACTTTGATCAATTGGTGGTGTGTGTGTTGTGTAACAGCGGAGAGATCACAAATAAAACAGTTGATTAACTCATCTTCTATCTCATCCTTGAAATTCAGAGCCTTTCCTATAGTTAGCACAGGCAGAGCACTTTCAGCCTCAATATCCATCCATAAAGAATTTTCAGGTTTTGCACTGGGTGTAGCATGAGGATACAGGGTAAGTTTTTTTGTGTCATTACCATCAGAGATGGTCATAGTGTTGGTTGTGGAGCCTGATTATCTTCCTGATTCATAGGTCCTTGCTTTCAGCCGTGTTTATACCCCATGAAGTATTTACACCCCAGAAGTATGTACACTCTTCC
>SNQJ01S0038421.1:86755-105621 GCA_010110895.2 Picea sitchensis | reverse complement strand
TTAAATGCTTGTGGTAAATTTTACTTGGTTCATGTTAAAGATTACGAAATTGTTTGCTGGATAGAAACACAAGTTATTATCTTTTTCTCTATAGTCTTCCACTTGTTGAAATTCTCAAAGTACATCTTGTTTAGAAGTAGCTACTAAAGCCCTACTTACTAGCACTCTAGTAGCCCTACTCTAATTGCCTATTGCATATGTTACTTCTAAATTTTTCTAAGGAAAGAGAAACCGCTAGGGCCTAAGTCTTCTTACTTTCTAGCCGATTTTTCTCTTAAGGAATTGGGTGTTTGAGGCTTTGGGTTACCAACACCTCCTCCATCCACTCCATCTCCTTTGGACAAGCAATATCATTTCTATTTTGCTCTAAGATCTGTTGCTGCTATTGTTGACTCCATATACCCTAAAAGACACTAGTTTACTCACCTTGGTGATTGATTTGCTCAAACAACTCTCAAACAATTCTCCTTGAAACTTTTACTAACTCTTACTAACCTTAAACTAGACTAACTCCCTAACAAAATTGTTATTGTTGCAAAATATTGCTACAATAATCTTACAACAACAAATTCATCTTAAAAAGTGACATTAAAATCTTATTAGACATTGCCAAATTTTCTTTTGACAAGTTGTTATCATTTCTGTCAAATTAGACGAATATTCTCTTGTCTTTTTTAAGCATTTTTGAAGCATAATTACTGTGGTTGTTACAAAACATTCATTGCTGTTATAAATAATTACTTTGCTGCTATATTACATCAGCTTGCTTATTTCTCAATGGTTCACGGTTTTATGAAGCACTAACATCATATGGTACCTTGAATTTGCATGTTTTTTTTTTTATTGTTGTCTCGTTCTGGGAAGGTACACGCCATTTATCTTTTGCTTCATCTCTATAAGACACAAATAACCCTTTGAAATTGAGTGAATTGTGAGAGGGGTGGGGGGAGACTTTCTTGCCTTAGCCTTCTCAAAGCCTCGGGTCACTGGGGACATCTCCCATGGGGTACATTGATATGCCCCTAAATAGAAAGGGGTTTCCTATTAAGGTGACAGTGATAGGTCACCCCCTGTTATGCCAATCTTGTATCTACTTGCTTTGGGATTTAGGCAAGTACATATTGTGTGATAACATTTTGGCACCGCTGTCGGGGAACACTAAGTCAATATTCATCAATGACACTTTTTTGGTAAGCCTTTCCCTCAAAGACTTTATCTTATGAAGCTTACCTGGTGACTCCACTGAGGGTGATTCCCTCTTTTCCATTTGATGATCCCTAGAAGGATTATCTGGCGACTCCACTAATGACTAAGTTAAACATGGCTTCTCAATGGGACCTAGGAAATTTTAAACCCTTGGATATGAGTAAAATACCAAGGTATCCACGACGAATTCCTCCGAGGTATGAAGTATGGCTTCCTAAATTCACTGGTAGTGATGAAAAGAATGCTAATAAACATGTGCGCGATTTTTATGCTTTCTTTCAACTCCACCCAATCAATGACAATGCTGAAGACCTAGCAATGAAACTTTCCTCTGCTACTCTTCATGATAATGCCAAGAGATGGTATGATGACTTCCTTGATGCTAGTATTACATCCATGCATCAATTAGAAGAGGTTTTCCTCGAAAAATGGGATCCTTGGGTTTTGCTAAGAAAACTTAATCACATAAAGAAGACTGAGAATGAAATTGTTAGGGAATTTCATGATAAATTTGAAAGGTTGTTACAACAGATCCCAAATAAGCTATCACTTGTCACACAAATTTCTTCTTTTTCTTTACACCAAAGCCTTTACAGGATAGATAGGTTTCCCTCTCAAAGACAAATCTCCTAGAACAATCTAGGAACTTTATAACATGGCTACTAAAATCGAAGCCAACATCTCCTCATTCAAAGAAGAGTCCTTTGTTCCAGAAGTCAAGGTTTGTGAGACCAAAGATACGCCAGATATTTCCAAGAGAGTACCCTCCCTTGATACCTCTATTGAATAAACCCCAAAAGATTTAGAACAAGACATTAATCAACAAGAGGTTGAAGAAGGGGATCTTGATGGGTTATCAATCCCATGGGGAAGGACAATAATTTACTCATGCTTCTGCCAAGGATAATGAAGACTTGGTTGAAGAGCGAGAGCATGAAGATATCAAACATAATGATGAAGTATTAATGTGTACTCCTCCCTTTGATGAAGCCATCTGAGATCCTATTCCTCCTGCACAAAAATAAGAGGATGAGGTAGTCATTTTCCTTTCCAGGTTTTTGATGACACTTTGTTCTATGATTCAAAAGGTGAAGAAGTAAAGGAACCCTTGGAAGAGCTAGGCCCTTCATATTTTGATGAAGGAAAAAGGATGATTAAAGAGACGAGTCTAGGGTATGATGTATTGAACCCTCTTCCATTTGATGAAGTCATCCAAGCCATTGACGCTCCTACACAACAATAAGTGAACACCATAAGTTATTTCCCTTTCCAAGATTTTGATGATGCCTTATTTTATGATTTGGAAAGTGAGGAAGTATTAGAGGAGCTCTTGGATTCTTTAAATCCTTCATGTTATGACAAAGGTAGTGACATGGTTGATAATATTTATGAGTTCATACATGTTGGAAGACGTAAGTGGGATGTGATTGGTTTAGATGAGGATCCTATTTTCGACATTGAGGGTCATTTCAAAATGTTTCCTTTACAACTATCATATGAGGTTACTAATGATTTTGACATTTGGCAACAAGGAAATGATATAGTTACAGACATCTCCAAGGGTGACCTAGTTCTATTTTCTCCTGATGATTTTTGGTCATACCTTGAAGATTCTGATGAGTATTCCTTTGAGAACTTGGATTTATTATATGAAGAAGATTATCAACCACTGGTGTGCTTAGATCTAATGCACAATTCCCTAGGAGGATAATATTCTTACTAAAGTGTGCTCTATAGCCATGAAATAGGAAATATCTCCTAAACTTAAGGAAATAAGAATTATCTCCTTAAAAATAGGAATTTGCCTAATGGTGGCTAAAAAATAGGAATTGGCCTAACGGTAGCTAAAAAATAGGAATTTTCCTAATGGTGGTTTATGAGCCCATAGTTTTGTAAACCCATGGTATTTTCCCATGGTATTACATATAGGAATCCACCGACTAAAAATATATCTGCTATAAATAGACATGCTATAAATAATAGCCCTCCTGAGTAGTAGGAAAAGTGGAAAAAATGAGTATGTCACTAAGTATGTAGTTGAGCATGTACCCCAACATTCAAAACAAAATGAATATGTGTCATATGCAAGGTATAGTGCATGGATTTAAAAATAAATGTGTTCTCTTAACATCCCATGCTTACAGCTACATATGAAACAAGGCAATCAACAAAATAACCACAATTTAGCAATTCCTTGTAAGAAATATCTCTAATGATTGAAGAAACCCATTATAGAAATCCCTACAGGTGAAATTTCCATTGTTAAAATGATCGATTGATTTGATTTACAATAATATCTACATGGCACAAATATATGTGGTGTTTATGGTAGATCATTATGATAGTCATGCTCCACTACTTGTGGCAAAAGAGACGTCCTAGTAGATATTCCCAAATAATGGCCCAACTAAAATTGATATATCCTTAGTTTCAAACTCTCGCTATTCAATTTTCATCTATCTCATCTAATTACCTCAAGAATTGTTTTTGAAAAGATATATATACGATTTAGATATCATCATTATTAAAACAAGATCTAAACCTAGGAATTCAACACACTATGCTAAGTAAAATCGAGGATTTTTGTAATAACCCAGTGCTCCCATAGTCCTAGATATAATTGGGACAATATTGTTTACATATGAGGGAGCGATGCATGGAAAGTTAAAATTACCTTATATTTTGTTAAGAGTTATATCTCCATCGAGATCCTTTGGATGGCATTACCTTCAATGGTTGAGATAGAAGTGTGCATTGATAAATTTTACACCATGAATGAGATCCAAGGAACCCACCTATTTAGATATTCTCTAATAGGTAGAGAATCCAAAATTAAGAGTGAATTGATATAACTTCACATAATGTTATTAACACTGCAAATCACCTTAGAGAAAGGGTATTCATGACGAGTTAATCTCTAAAAAACGATGGAATAGTTCAACCATTAGGAAAATAGACTCCATGGGTACAATTTTCATGAGTTTTGAGTTGGTTACCCTCAAGAGAAGAATACAAATAACACATTCTAAACTTCGAGATTGAACTGATACTAAATCAAAGGTAATTACATGAAATTTTGGTGATTGGAATCATTAGATTAGAGTCATTAAACATTGGTGGTTGGAATCATGGATGAATGCATCAATTTTCCCTATAAAGTATGTTTTAAACTTTGATTAAATAATCCATTATTCATAGTGTTCCTTTCTCACACTTGTGTCATTCAAAAGAGAAGGAGAAGGAACACTCGCCTTTTCTCACACTTTGGTAATTTTAAAGAGGTAGAGAAGGATCATTATCCATTTCTTATAATTTAGTCATTTTTTGGAGGAGGAGAAGCAACACTAGCCTTTTTTCACACTTTTGTAAGTTGAGTGATGAGGGGAAGGAGAAGGAGAACTATCCCTTTCTCACACTTCTATCATTCAAAAGATGAGAAGGAGCATGGCCCCTTTCTTACACTTTTGTAATTTGAGTGAGTAGGAGGAGCATTGTCTCTTTCTCACACTTTAGTAATTTTTGGTAGGTAGAAGGATCACTAGACCTTTTTCATACTTTAGCATTTTTTGGGAGGAGTAGCACTAAATCTTTCTCAGACTTTTGTAATTAGAGCAATGAGGAGGAGGACTAGTTTCATTTTATCACAAGTTAATAATTTCAAGAAAGAGGAGAAGGAGCACCAACCCTTTCTCACACTTCTATCATTTAATTGAGGAGGAGAAGGAGCACTATCCCTTTCTCACACTTCATTAATATCTGTGAGGAAGAGAATGATTACATTCCATTTCTCATACTTTAATAGTTTTTTGGAGGAGAAGGAGCAATGGTCCCTTTTCACACTTTAAATGTAATTAGAGTGATGATGAGGAGTGGCTACATTTTCTCACAAGTTAGTAATTTCAAGAAAGAGGAGAATGAGAACCAACCCTTTCTCACACTTTTGTCATTTAATTGAGGAGGAGAATGAGAACCAACCCTTTCTCACACTTGTTCCATTCAAAATAGGATGAGAAGGAGCATGGACCCTTTCTCACACTTTTGTAATTTGAGTGAGCAAGAGAAGGAGCACTAGCCCTTTCTCACACTTTAGTAATTTTTGGAGGAAGAGAAGGAGCACTAGACCTTTTTTATACTTCAGTAATTTTTGGGAGGAGAAGAAGGGGCATGGGCCCTTTCAAACACTTTTGTAATTAGAGTGATGAGGAGAAGGAGAAGGAGCACTAGCATTTCTCACTCTTGTGCCAATCGAAAGAGGAGGAGGATCATGGACCCTTTTTCACACTTTTGTAATTTGAGTGTGCAGGAGAAGGAACATTGACTAATTCTCACACTCTTGTTATTTTTAGGAGGAAGAGAAGGAGAACTAGACCTTTCTCATAATTTAGTAATTTTTGGGGGAACGAGTAGGAGCACTAGCCCTTTCTCACACTTGTATAATTAGAGTGATGAGGAGAAAGAGAAGGAGATTGGCCCTTTATGACACTTCTGTCATTCAAATGAGGAGGATAAGGATAATGGGACCTTTCTCACACTTTTGTAGTTTGAGTGAGTAGGGGAAGTATCACTAGCCCTTTCTTACACTTTATTAATATTTGGGAGGAAGAGAAGGAACATGAGCCTTTTCTCATACTTTAGTAATTTTTGGGAGGAGAAGGATCACTGACATTTTCTCATGCTTTTGTAATTAGTGTGATGAGTAAAAGGAGAAGGAGAAATGAACCTTTTTCACACTTCTGCCATTAAAAAGAAGAGAAGCATGGGCCCTTTCTCACAGTTTTATAATTTGAGTGAGAAAGAGAAGGAGGCCTATCCATTTCTCACACTTCAACAATTTTTTGGGAGGAACTGAAGGAGCACTAGCCCTTCTTCATATTCTAGTAAAACGTTTTTGGAGGAGGAGAAACAACACTGACCCTTTCTCACACTTTTGTAATTAGAGTGACGAGGAGAAAAAGAAGAAGCATTATCCCTTTCTTACACTTCTATCATCTAAGTGAGGATAATATGGATCATATGACCTTTCTCATACTTTTATAATTTGAGTGAGGAGGAGAAGGAGCATGACCCTTTCTCACACTTTGTTAATATTTAGGAGGAAGAGAAGAAGCGCAAGCCCTTTCTTGTAATTTAGTAATTTTTGGGAAGAGAAGGGGAATTATCCCTTTCTTACATATTTGTAATTAGAGCGAGGAGGAGGAGGAGTGGCTTCATTTTCTAACAAGTTATTATTTTTAGGAAAGGGGAGGAGCAATGGCCCTTTCTCACACTCATGTCATTTAATTGAGGAGAAGGACGAGCACTGATATTTTCTTACATTTTTGTAATTAGAATGATGAGAAGTAGAAGGAGAACCAACCCTTTCTCACATTTCTACCATTCGAAAGAGGCACTACTACATATTGAAAAAATTCCAACGAACTATTTCTGATGGTACAGACAAAATTGGTCGTATTGTCGAAATATACAAGATAAATATTTCAAATTTTCATTTTTTTTTTCAATCTTGCCCACATTCATCGGACTTGAGATGAAAACCTCTAGATTCGTCTCAATACTAACACTAGATCTATATTCGTCTCAATACAGACAATATCTCTATGTTCGTATCACTACCAATGATATATCTAGTTTTGTCTCATTACCAATGATAGTAGGGCTAGCCATTGCTCTCTTCAAATGGTCACCCACTATTTGACTAAGTCAACATTGACTTGGTCAAGTGTCGTCGAAATTTTGACAGACAACAATAACAATTATGTTGCATTTTAGAGATGTTGCGATAATTTTGATATAACGACGACAACTCAGAAAGGGTATAAGGTGTTCTTGTCAAGCGGAAAATAGATTTATTTTCATATGTCAATTGCATTAGAAAAATATAATAGATATTCTATTACACCACTCAATTTTATAAGATAATCATCACTATTTTTTTGTGGGGAAGAATGTTAGAAAATATTAGAGGTGGGAAAAAAAGTAAATAGGGTGAAAAGGGTGATGATAAATGTTATTGCCCTTGCAAAATATGTTGTACTGCACATCTTGTAAGAATTTTAATAGGAACAACTAAAAGAAATTGTAGGAGATATGGGCACATTGACGGGGGATCAAACGAATATCATCCCGTGGTGATTAGCTATATATTCATTATCTGCCTTTATATTGATTGTATTTATAAAATTTTATATTGTTTTAATATTTGTTATACACACTAATTTTGCATGATTGTTTGTAATTATAAAGTTAGAATTGCCCTCTAACTTTATGAAGAATGCACCAAGTAGTAGTATAAATGATGTTGTACAAGCTGAGGAACATGAAGCGAATAATGAAGATCAAGTTAATGATCCCATGGAATAAGATGAAAATACTAACATAGTTCAAGATGATGGGACAAATCAAATAAACCAAGACTTGTTTTCTCAATCAGATGAGGATGGGGACAATGATGGTATTTATGATGAACCTCTGACAGAAAAGGAAAATAAACGACTTTATAAAGGCTCAAGAGCAAATATTCTCTCTGTTACATTGTTGTTGGTGAACTTAAAGGTTATAAATTATTTGTAGAACATTTTTATGACATAGATCCTAAAGTATGTAATATGTTTCATCACATATACATAAAGGTTGATTTTTTTCTCTTTTTTTTTTTAATGTTAATTAATGTGTAAAATAAGAATGGAATATTTATTATTAATATTATTTATATTAACTAATTATTTTTTATGTTGTAGATTGTTAGGTGAATTTCTATTACCATCGTCAAATATTTTACCTCGCACATATCGTGATTTACATGCCATTATGAAAGACACTGGAATGGAGGTTCAAACTATATATACATGTCCTAATGATCATATTATATATTATGGACAACATGCGTCGAAAACAAAATGTCCACAATGTCATATCAGTAGATATCGAACCGATCAAGTAACAAAAAGGGTGCCTCGAAAGATTATTCGTCATATTCCCATAATTCCACGTTTGTAGTGATTGTTCAGGTGCGAAAGTATAGCATAGTTTATGGATTACCATGCATGAAACAAAAGTGGAGATGGTGTTGTTTGAATTCCTGCAGATGGTTATGCATTTAGGAAAATTGAGGAAAAATGGGAAGAATTTAAAGATGAACCTCGTAATGTTAGGATTTCATTGGCAGCTGACGATGTTAATCCATTCAGAGAGATTAGGTCTATTTACTTAATGTGGCCTATTTTTTTTTATTAACAATAGCATTCCTCTTTGGATGTCAATAAAGAGGGAGCACATAATGTTGACAATGATTGTTCCAGGTATTTGTTTACATTAATTTTTCGAATGTAGCATTTTCATTTGTTTCTTTTTTTGAAGAATATATTTTATTTATTTATTTTCTTATATAATATAGATATCATGGTATTAATTGTGTAATTTCAAACAATTCGGTAAGTACCAAGTTAAATATATGAATACATATATTGAGCCTCTTATCGACGAGATACTAAAGTTATGGGCTGACATCACTATGTATGACATCTATAAGCCAATCAGGGAGAAGAAATTTCAATTGTGTGGAATACGTGTACGAACAATTCATGATGCCCTAGGACTAACACATTTTTGTGGTATGTGACATCCTGTTGCACTTTAATACTATATAATTATTTAAAGATAACATGCATGTTTTTAAAATAATCCCATCGTATAATTGATATTAATCCATCTGTTGTAGGTCTTCAAATGAAGGGTAAGTTTTCATGTCCAGTTTGTGGTCCTAAGATGAAGTATTGTCATTCAAAAAGTTTAGGAAAGATGGTGTTTGATGAGTATAGACACTTCTTCCCTAAGAACCATAGGTATTGTACTACTGAAAAAACATCTTTTCAATTGGAAAGAAGAGACTAGATTAAAACCACGAAGAATGACACCTCACCGATGGAGGTTGGAATATAAAAAAAATCATCAAGGTACACAATTTATTTATGTATCGTATGTGTAATATTGTTTTGAATTTTTATTTTAATTATTGAATTTATTTTACCGTATTTGATAATTATTGTTGTGATTTCTTTTATGCTTCATCTTAGGCTGCCATCGTGAAGGTATTAATAATGTGATTCCACGAGGAATGAAATGTTAGCCCACTCAATTCATGCGGTTTCCTTGCTACGAGGAGCTAAAAAGAGCTCATTTGTTTGATACAATGCATATCGGGAAGAATGTGACAAAAACATTATGGCGAATCATAGGTGGTAGGAGGGATAAATAATTTTTTTTCAAAATTTGTTCGAACATTCAAGAAGCCAATCATGAAATGAAAAGTGTGATCCTATCAAATAGAGATGGAGACAAAAATAACCTTCCATGGTTATTAACAGAGAAACAAAGAAATGGTGTAAAAGAGGTCATTCAAAGAATTAAATTTCCCACTGAATTTTCTTCAAACATAAATAATATCTTAACGAAGAAAGGTGAATTTGGTGGGGTAAAAACACATGATTGGGAAACCTTCATTAAGGTAATAATTTTGGTATACATATTTATATATTGGCCATATACATTTTTTAAGATTTTTTTTTCCTACTTTGGAAACAAATAACGATTCATTTTTATTGTTACAGTATGTTCTACCTCTATCTCTCCCAAACGACTTTGACAACAACATCAAACAAGTTATATATGATCTTGGAAAATACATGAGGTAAGTAGCTCTAATTTAGATGAAAAATGTTTTTTCAATTTGTTGTTGTACTTAACAATATATGTTTTACTTGTAATGTAATATATATTATGTTTTGTTGAAACATGTTATTTTCTTGTGTCATGATCTGCAGATGGTTGTCATTGAAAGAAATCCATCAAGATGATATAAAGTACTGGAAGAGAGAAATTCCTTGGCTAATTTGTGAAATGAAAAAGTATCTACCTCCAACATTTTTCAATGCACAAGAATGCTACCTCATACACCAAGCTGAGGAGATTGAAATGTGTGGACTTGTACAAACAAGGTCATTGTGGATGGTGGAGAGACACTTGAAATCATTGAAGGATTTGGTTAGACAAAGAGCATGTGATGAGGGTTCTATGGTGGAGGGATATATGGTATATCAATCCATGGTGTATATTAGTCAATATATTCCTAAATTAGTAGTGCCAACTATGCGCATTTGGGATGTGAACTCCATCAAAATTTTTGAAGGGGAGCACCTATTGGGGAAAGGTAGAATGAAGAAAGTGAGAGGTAATTAAATTGTGGAGATTTATAATACATATAACTTTTCATTTTTTGTGTAATATAGGACGATACTCATTTATTTTTTATTCTTTCACTAATTATTAATATTTGCCATGGTTTAACTAATTTTTAATATTGGTGAATTATGATTTTTTGATTCAGTTGGTTAAGATTGGGATGCCCTACATTTATACATTGCAAACAATATTGACTGGATGAAGGTACATATTGAAAAATGTAAACAACATCATGTTGGTAGGTTATCATGTTAATAATTGTCTGAATTGGTTAGAGAATATCGCCATAATGGAGATGCCAATGTTATGCAGAGGGAAATTGATTTATCATATGGGTTGAAAGATGGACAAGCAAGCAAATTCACCATTTTATTCAGTTATATTATATTAATTTTATTAAAGGTGTGTTTTTTTCAGATACTTTCCAAGTTATATAAATATTTTTATTAATTGACAATGTATCTTTTACATGTTTGGAATATTGCAGTTGAAACACCACAAGGCTATGTGGTGCAATGGTTGTAAAATTCACATCAAACAGTTGGATGAAACAAGGAAAAATTCTGATAGTGGGATAACTGTAGTATTCCAGGTCACCAATGTTTCCTCTAGGAGTGAAAAACATCCCCTATAATTTGAAAATAGATATTATGGGTATTTGGATGATATACTTGAGTGCAACTTTAATTCCTTCAAAATAGTTCTGTTCGACATCAAATGGTATAGGTTACAAATGCATGAACGTGGTGAGGAAAGAACTGTTATTCAACACACTAATGGTTTTCCGATGATTAAAACAATGATGTTTGAAAGAGGACATGATCGCTATGTTTTTCCATTCTAATGTGAACATGTCTTTTACTCCATGGTTCCAAGTGAGAGGGATTGGTCATTTTTTGTTAGATATGATCCAAGAGGAAGGCCAGTAAAGTATACTGTAGAGGAAGAAGATGATATTCAATAAGAAGAAGACGCGCCAGAGACAGAGCAAGAATATTGGTCGACAAATGAAGAAGACGCAGACGATGAACTAGGCATAGGAGACAATGTAGTTCTTGATGATGATGTCAATGAAGATATGCTCGAAAATGACATCGATGAAGATGATTGTAATGTCAATCCTTTCAACACTGTTTATGAACCGAATGATGATACAGATGCTGAGTTGGATGAAGAAGAAGATACAAAATAAGGATGATACATATGTTGAGTTGGATGAGGTATGTAACTACATATTTTAATTTGTATGAAATATTCTCTTTAAATAATTTACTTATGTGGGTTAATTACATGTTTTTAAGTTTTATTCCATTTTTTATATCCTATGTTACATGTTTATTATGTCAAACTTGAAAATAGTGGCCATAGCGTACATGCTAAATTAAAATTATAATTTACAAACTCATAATTTCATTTACCTTAATTAATTTTTGTTTTGGTAGTTTCTATGCATGAGTACTATGATGCTTTTGTTTATTTTCTATTTTATATATTGGGTATTGGGGAATTGAGAGTGATGTGAGGGGGAGGGGAGGGGACATATGAGCTTCCACCTTCACGTGGTTGGCCTTTTTCAGTAGAGAATAAGTTATTCTCGAAACCAAGCGAAGTTCATTCATCTTTATACCCTCATCGTAAGTGTCATGATTGTTGTCATAGTATTCCAACAATGATGTTGGGACGTGCATTTCCAACAAATTTTAAAGGAAAAAACTAAAATACAATGTACTAGGGTTAGACATGGACAATAGTGACCTGTGAATGGGGCCAACATTGAAATTTTTTCAAACAATTTCTGTATACACTAAAATTTGACATGGATAAACTGTTCGCATGGCTGATGATATGGGAGGGTTTCCAAACTCAAATATCACTTACACACCCACTCTATATATCCGATATCATCCTCTTTTCGTTTGAACTTTCACGGATTAATGTCATGCATGGAACTCCCAAAATACCCATCGTCATGGTCGTGCTCTTTATATTCATCGTCCGTGTCATTCAAAACCAACATCATGCCAATTAGGCCCATGATATTGGTGGAAAGAAGAAGGAAGTAGATGATATTTCATATTTAAATAATGATTTCATACTAATATTCTTTATGGAGCACTGGTAAGAATTCAAACATGTCATCTAAAAATTGGACTGGTAAAAAATAGGTTTTCTGCAGCCGGCCGCATTTGAAATGGCTTTTGGTTTAGGGGAGGGATATACCCCACAAGCACCTACTCCTCCAGACCTCGTCATATTTCAGACCCTCTTTTCATCCTACACAAAAACAACAAAAGGGCATCCCCAGTCACGCTTTTTTAAGAAGGTAGATGAGATCCCGAAGGTCTCTGTCCATTTTGCCTCCTGTAGGTCGTTCATTCTAAGAGTGGATGAAAATGGTTTTATCAGATAGTTTATGGGACTTTGGCCCTCCCCAAGAGAAATGGCGCAATGGTTGGATCAAAACTGGAAAAAAACGATAAAGGGGCAATTGTCAACAACTTTTTGCAGTAAGGAATTCTATGTCTTCCTCTTTGAAAATAAAGTAGATAAATATCTAATATGAAATGGTCCTTACTTCATGGGCACTATAGGGATGTATCTAAATCAATGGACCCTAGAATTTAGCCCAGAAAATGATATCCCTTTTGCGGTTCTTGTATGGGTTCATTTACCCTTTCTGCCTCTCCACCATTGGAATGATGAAACCATAAAAAAAATTGGAAATGCACTGGGAAGGTTCATCGATCGAGAAAACCACATGACGTATTACAATCCCATGCTCATCTCTGTGTAGAAGTAGATATGGAAAAATGAATTCCAGAGGCAATCCAACTTACCCTAGATGGGTGGTCATACATTCAAATAGTCGACTACGAGCAAATTCCATTTAAATGCAAAGCATGCCATGAGTATGGTCATTTCACCAAAAACTGTCCCAAGGGATCATCAAAGAACCCTGAGAACAAAGTGCAAGAGCAATGGAAGCCAACCAAAAGAAAGAAAGTGAAAAATAAATCAGGAGCTCAACCATAAGAAAGAAGAGCCAACACCATACCATCCTCACCGATCAAGGGGAAATCATCGATGTTGAAAAATAATGAAGCATAAAGTAGAAAAAAAAGGTACGATCCTCTCGAGAATCTAGATGCAGAAATGGATAACTTGAAATAAGACACAAAAGAGATACAGAGTCAACAAGTTCTAGATCTGGACCCTCCATTACTTCAAAATGAGCTTGTTTCCCCTCTGCCCATGGACCCCTCCCATGGGCTGGAGGATTAAATCCAAGAGGACTCGGGGGAGGAAATGTTCCTAGAATTCCTAAAAAGTGCCAAATTCTTCAAAGCAGGAAGGAAAACAAACAAACACAAAAGGGAAAAAGCAACAAATCAAGAAAAAGATCTATGAACCCAACCAACGCTGGAAGAAGTCCTCAAAAAATAAGGGAAGAGTGGGAAAGCTACTTCTACAAAAGGGAAATATCAACCCACAAAAGGGGGGGAAACCAAACATGCCAGTAAATAATGAAGGCATTTTCCTAGAACTGTTGAGGACTGGGACAAAGGGAAAAAAAATAAGCAATGGGAAATTTTATCAAAACAGAAAGGCCCCATATCCTCCTAATCTAGGAGACCAAAATGCAGGGTTCAGAGGCCATGAGAAAAATTAATAAAATATGGAAAGCAAGTGATGGAACAACTCTAAATGATAGAGGAGCGTCAAGAGGGATCTGCACAATCTGGAACACCAAAATTTTTAGATAAGAACAAAAGCTAGAATCAACCCATTGGATTTTGGTACAGCTCAAGCACCTACACACAAGTAACATCTATCCTATATGTAATGTTTATATGCCTAATAACTAATGGGAAAAAACAGAATGTTGGGAGTCCTTGACAAAAATCAAAGAAGTTAGATTACACAATAATTGCGTTATAATAGGAGACTTCAACACAAATCTACACCAAGGGGAAAATAAAAGAGGCTCTATAGTAAGGGACCCAATTAGGGAATACACAGAAGATATGATCTTGGAGATGGATCTGTTTGATGTCCATCCCTCTAAAGGGAAATACACTTGGAGCATTAAACTCTTAGGGGTGGGACACATTGCAACCAGACTAGACTGTTTTCTCATACAAAGCTCCCTCCTCCTACCTCCTTTCAATATTTATTCCCAAATTATTCCTTGGGGCATCTCAAATCATCGTTCAATAGCTCTCTCCTTTGAAAAAGAAAAAAACCTAGGTCCCATTCCCTTCAAATTCAATCCCCTTTGGATGGAATCGCCTGACTTCCTCCCCCTAATCACCATTGTTTGGTCAAACTGGGTGGACGAGACCTCGGTCTACATTTGGGAACAAAATCTTAAAAGGACTAAACAAGCAATCGAGGAGTGGGTAAAATCCTCCCCACACAAACCAAGAGAAGAAGTTGAAAAGTGCAAATATCATAAACAACATGCACTTAATACAGGAGAACAACATTTTAATAATCATATGAGAGCGCTTCACAAAGAAGAAAAGGAATGGAGACTTAAATCTTGATCCCTGTGGCTTCAAGTAGGGGATAAAAACACCTATTTCTTCCACAAGCAAGCCAAATCTAGACAACATAGAAACACTATGGAGGAAATAAAAACAACCTCAGGAACACGAATTAACTCCTTTGAGGAAATAAAAAAAAGAATCATCTTCTCACTTCGAAGAAATTTACACTAAGGAAGGTGAAGACTATAAAGAGAAGAGCCAACAATTCATAGAGCACATCCACAAATGATAAAGGAAGAAGATAAAAAATAGTTAAATAAGGTGGTTACAGGGGAGGAAGTCAAAGCAGTTCTAAATTAGTTTGATCCAGACAAAGCCCCTGGGCCTGATGGTTTCACTCTTCACTTTTACAAGAAGTGTTGGGAAATAATTAAAAAAGACCTAATTCGCATGATAATATTTGTTCAAAAAACCTACAAGATGGGAGGCACAACCAACACCTCCTTTTTAGCCTTGATAACTAAGGACAAAAATTCTAGCTCCTTTGATTGTTTTCGTCCAATATCTATTTGTAACATTTCCTACAAAGTTCTAGCAAATATTATAGTAAACAGATTAAAGCATTTGCTTCCACAACTCATCCTTCCCAATTAGGGGGGCTTCATGGAAAAAAGACAAATTTGGGATAATATTACCTTGTTTAAGGAAGCAATCCACTCCAGCTTTAATAACAAATAAAAGGGATGGTTATCAAAATTGATATGGAAAATGCCTTTGATCAGGTAAATCATGAGTTTCTTTATGAAGTTTAATTTTTTTTTGGTTTCAATCCCTCCTTTATTTCTTGGATTGGAGCATGCATCTCAACCCCCTGGATAGCCCCTCTGATAAATATGCAACCAACTCCATTCTTCCAAGCCACAAGAGGGCTAAGACATGGATGCCCGCTTTCTCCAATGTTGTATGTCATTATGGAAAAAACTCTAAACATAAGACTTGAGCATGAAAGAGCTACTCAGAACATCCCTGGTCTGAAAATAACAAGGGGAGTAAGAAGAATAAACAACTAATAGTTTGTTGATGACACCCTTATGTTAGGAGGAGCCTCTCAAATTATGGCCAACCGATTCAAACTGGTTCTAGATCAATATGGAGTAGCCTCAGGAGGAGTTATAAATAAGCGAAAAAGTCAAATATTTTCTTGGCACACAAAATAAAGTATAATGGTAAGAATTGCAAACATTCTACAGTTCTCCTTTTCTGTAGATTGGAAATACTTCAAGTACCTTGGTACTCCTATCAACCTAAAGGCCTTGCCAGAGGAGGCTTGGAAAGTGATCCTTCAAAAACTCAAAGATCAATTTGAATTTTGGGGACAAACCTGGTTGAATCCAGCTGGAAGGGTGGTCATGATAAAATCAGTCTTATCTTCGTATCCAAATTTTCAATTTTCAGCCCTCCATACTCCAGTGGGAATAAAAAAGGCAATGGCCAGATTAATTGGAAAATTCCTTTGGCAAGGGGGGAAAATACAATGGGAAAAAAATCCACAATGGTCAACTGGTCTACATTTTTTGCCCCAAAAGAAAATGGAGGACTAGGGATTCATGATCCGAAAAATGTCAACATAGCCTTGGGGGAAAAAATTCTATGGCATTTAATCACTGGGGGTAATGAATGGTAGAAAAATGCACTCTGCTACAAATACCTATCAAAAAATCGAAAGAGGTGTCTGGAAACAACCACAATCAAACATACATGATCCCCTATATGGAAACTCATATGAGCCTCACTGCCGCTTATACAGAATCACCTCAGATGGTGTCCAGGGAATGGTAAAGAAATCAAAATTTGGGAAGACCAATATTTAGATAGAGGAAAATTGTCTAGTATTCCCTCTTTAGACCCCTTTAGAATCTAGCTAAAATCCATAGGGAAAAACACTCTTTATGATATCTCAGAGTGGAATAGAAACAACACTTGGAAAGAGTGGAACATGGGAGAGGTCCCTTCAAATCTGCTCAATGCTTCTCGTCACTTCCTTATGATTGTTAATGGATTTTACCCAGTACACCTCAATTAGAGTGATAGAAGGGATTGGGGGGAAACAGGTTGCTCTGTGAATATGGGATATAAAACTCTCCTCTCTGACAACGTTCTCCCAGAAAAATCAACAATCTGGAAAGAAATATGGAATCCTGATGGTCTACCCAAGATCAATATTTTCGGTTGGAAATTAGCTCATAACAAACTCTTAACCGGTGAAAAACTACTCAAAAGAGGCTTTGTGGGAACCTACAAATATGCCCTTTGCAAACAAGATTTCGAAAGCACTGAACATCTTTTCCTCAATTGCAATTTCTACAAGAAAGTTATACATATTGTATACTCAGAACTAGCAAACCAAATCTCCTGGTTGGGAAGCTGTCGAAGCTTAATTGGAAAATGGAGCAAATCCTACAAAGGCTCCCTCAACAAAAAACTGACCTTTCGTAGCACCTAGAAGGCCTCAATAAAATATGTTTGTTGACAAATATGGTTGGCAAGAAATAAAATCATCTTGAAGGATAAGTCAATTCCCNNNCCCCCCCCCCCCCCCATAGTCGCATCCCATGCGATCGGTCAACTGGGAGAGTTCCTCTCCTCTCTAAATATAAAAGCAAAGGAAGGTAACCCTTTGACAGAAGAAGAAGAAAAGTGGTTGGAGAAAATAAATCTTCCCACCATACATCCCTCAAATTTGACACAAAAATCATGCTGGCAGCTTCATTTTTCTTAGCAAGACTTCAAAAAATGGCTAAAGTCTCAAGACAACCATGCCCTTTGTTTCGACAGTGCTTCAAAAGGAAACCTAGGGGAAGTAGGTGCAGGAGGGGTGATGTACATCCCTAGAGGAAAAAGGATGCTAGATTACTCCTAGAACCTGGGTGTAACCACCAATAACATGGCAGAGGCCTACACGATGTCTCAAGGAGTTCTCTTAGCTCATGAATGAAATCTCAACAACATCATCATAATAGGGGACTCAAAAAATACAATTCGACACTTTGTCAAAGGGACCTTCCCAAAGAACTCCAAGATGAAAAGAATCATAGAGAAGATCAAATCAATCTTGTCCTCATTTCAAACTTCCTTATTCCACGTTCCCTACGCAAACAATGAATAAGTTGATGAAAAGGCAAATCAAGAAATTGGTAAATGTTGAAATAATGTAATTGCAAAGTGTATTCTAATTATTATTGTGGTATTATTCATTAGATCAATCCGCTATTGCGGATTGATCATGTCGGCTATTGTAAAAGACCAAATCCCCTTTTGCGGATTGGTCAAAACATAACTGTAATAGGAAAAATAAGAAGTCGGCCCCAGAATATATTAAAGAGGCCCCATAAGATATTAAAGGTGGTTATAACCACCTAGAAGAAGAAGTCGTCCCTGCCAGTGAAGAGACACTTCCACACATGCCAGAATTGTGTAAATAAGGAGGCTAGCGCCTCACTTAGACACACACTCACTTGTTCAGTGAGGAGCAAGTTTCAGAGCTGCAATTGGAGAAGAGAGAGAGAGAGGCACATTCTTGGGAGAGGAATTTCTGTATTTGTTTGAGTTATCTCTTGGCATTGTATTAGCTATCTATAATAAGGAGGTTTTGCTGGGTTTTCTCCCCCATGAGGGTTTCCCAGGATAAATGATGTGTCTCTTGTGATTGTGTATTTCTCAGTGATCCTATCTTATGCTATTGTTATCTAGTGAAATGAAAAGAATTCTAATAATAGCTTAAACCTTAACATGGTATCAGAGCTAAGTTGAAGAGAGCATATTTCACAAGAGAAAGTGAAAAACATCACTGTTGTCGTACATGAAAATTAGGGTTTTTTATTGAAGAAGTATTTCAGCCCCAAAACCATCTAGAAAAGTGCACCCTTCCTCAAG
>SNQJ01S0038421.1:68234-82979 GCA_010110895.2 Picea sitchensis | reverse complement strand
TGACGTAAATCCAGTCTAGCTATTGTGTTGAGATATGCCTAGTACCGTGCTTCCATCTTAATCACTGTGACATAAATCCAGTCTAGATGTTGTGTTGAGATATGCCTAGTACTGTGCTTCCAACTTAATTGTTGTGACATAAAGCCAGTCTTGTATCGTTCTTCCAGCTTAAGTGATGTGATGAAAATAAAGCTGAGTATTGTTCTTCCAGCTTAATGGTTGTGACGTAAAGCCAGTCTAGTATTGTGATTCCAGCTTAATTGTTGTGTTGTGATTACAACTTAATTGTTGTGGTGTTTTCCAGCTTAATTGTTGTGTGGTGTGCAAGATTAATTGCTATGATGATGTGCCATCTTAATTGCTCTGATGATGTGCCAACTTAATTGTTGTGATGATGTGCTAGGTTAATTGTTGTGATGTGTTTCCAGCCTCGTGCTGTGATGATGTGTTGCCAACATTTGTGTTGTGATATTGCTGCTTTTGATGTTGTATCATCCTTGTGTTGTTATTGATGATGAGGATGTATTAGTTTTATACTAATCCATGTTGATGCAGTTGATGATGATGATGCTACTTCAGCCTCTTGCTGAAGATGATAATGATGATGCTACTTCAGCCTCTTGCTAAAGATGATGATGATGATGGCACTTAAGCTCTTGAGTTCTTGCTGAAGATGATGATGATGATGCCACTTCAGCTCCTGAGGCATTGCTGAAGATGATGATGACGATATTATTTCAGATTTAATGCTGAAGATGATGATGATGATGTTACCTTAGCCTCATACCAATGAGGATGATGGTGCTACTCCAGCTCCATGCTGTGTTGATGATGCTCCAACCTATGTGTTGTGTTGATGATGAGAAAAACTTTCGATGATTTATAGATACGCCAGTCAGTGTTCCAAGATGATATTGATGACGATGTCCTCTCACCCACCTAATGTTGTTGATGATGTTGTCCTCTCTCTCGCTTGATGCCGTTATAGAATACCCTTCTTGTTAAGGGGGAGTGTTGAAATAATGTAACTGCAAAGTGTATTCTAATTATTATTGTTGTATTATTCATTAGATCAATCCCCTGTTGTGGATTGATAATGTCAGCTATTGTAAAATACCAAATCCCCTTTTGCGGATTGGTCAAAACATAATTGTAATAGGAAAAATAAGAAGTCAGCCCCATAATATATTAAAGAGGCCCCATAATATATTAAAGGTGGTTATAACCACCCAGAAGAAGAAGTCGGCCCTGCCAATGAAGAGACACTTCCACACGTGCCAAAATTGTGTAAATAAGGAGGGTAGTGCCTCACTTAGACACACACTCACTTGTTCATTGAGGAGCAAGTTTCAGAGCTGCATTTGGAGAAGAGAGAGAGAAAGAGAGAGGCACATTCTTGGGAGAGGACTTTCTGTATTTGTTTGAGTTATCTCTTGACATTGTATTGGCTATCTATAATAAGGAATTTTTGCTGGGTTTTCTCCCCCATGAGGGTTTCCCAGGATAAATGATGTGTCTCTTGTGATTGTGTATTTCTCAGTGCTCCTATATTATGCTATTGTTATCTAGTGAAATGCAAAGAAGTCTAATAATAACTTAAACCTTAACAGTAAATCCATGGGTCATATGGAAATACTGGGGAGGATCCTTTTCTCAACCCCTCCATAATGAAGAAGCCCCCTTTCTCCTTAGCTCCACCTAGCATCAGTCTCCCCATGGCGCAATAGATGGAAGGCTCATGCAGTAAGAAACACGTAATAAAAGGGGAGGTGAAGTACTCCTATACCTCCTGGCTCGTGGGAAGTCGGAAGAAGAAATTCATTCGCATGGAAAAATTGGGTCACCCTGCGATCCTCCTTTATGGGACTCCACCATATCAGACCCTCCATGACCACAAAGCAACCTGAAACATCAAATCTACCATTACTCCACTTAAGGTGGGGAAATTTGAAAGGAATTTCATCATGATCTACAACAAGGGAAATAAGGCAGTGCATGCCACTTCAAAGCATGAAAGACACTTAATATGTGAGCTCACACGAAAAATGGTGGCATTCAAGCATCAAGGTTTCTCCTTGCGGAGATAAATTTGAAGGAAATCCCTTGATTCACCACCTCAGCCAATCCCACCTGAATTCTTTAGACTTGAATACAATTAAGAAAGAGGAAGTGCAACATCCAAGCACCACAGGTACTGGAAATCAGACCAGAGAAGGAGGGACAACTCTAGGAAATGTTGAAAGCACCAACAACAGAGGAAGAATCAACAATAGAGGAAGCATCAACAATGTTGAAATCACCAACAACAGAGGTGACATCAATGACAGAGGAAGAATCAAGAGTGATTGGTCTGGAGGTAATTTTCTGGAAAATTTGTCCATAAGTTTGTTAGAAGGAATGGGCCAATGTCCAACACGAGAGAGACCGGAGAAAGAGATGGTGGACGATAATTTCACCACCACACAACAATTATATCTCTGTCCTGACTCTCACAGTTCCACTCTCTCTTTCTTGTTGGACACTCTAGCCCAACATCACACGTTAATAAGTCAATTACAGGATGAATTCGGATTTCTCAGGCGACAAGGGGAGAACATAGAAACAAAGTTAGAAGCTAGACCACCAAATTCACTAGTTCAAAGTCAGAATGAGGAAACCAAAAGTAGACCAGAATCCATGCTGCCAGACCTGAACGTGGTGCTAGAACCTCCTCTGGAAGAAGATCAAGACTAATGAAGACTAGTAAGAAATCCCTCAGTTTTGTAAAATGGCTTAATTAAAATTCTCGTTAGACAGTTTAAGGACAGAGATGCAACTTTTGTCTACAGTAAAGTTGAACTAAAACTAGACTTAGTTTTGTAAGTTTTTATGGAAATTTTTCTGCTAGTATCTCTTTTACCAACACCCTCCTCTGTATTATGCGACCTCAGTCATGCCTTTTATAAATATAAAATTTTTCAGTTTCTGTAAAAAAAAAAAATTCTTTATGGAGAAAAAAAGTACTTAGATGAGAGCAAAAAACAAAGACAAGAATTAACTGATATTGAAGCTTGTGCAATTAATCAAGTACTTCTTTATTGACATTATTGCATTCCCTTGTAGTACTATATGCAGGGACATGCGTCTCGAACAAATTTTAAAGGAAACAAATAAAAGACATCGTACTAGGGTTAGACATGGGAAACAATGATCGGTGAATGGAGCCAACGTTGAAATTTTTTCAAACTGTTTCTGTATGCATTGAAATTTGACATGGCTAGACTTTTCGCATGCCTTGACGATATGGGAGGGTTGACCTACAACACTTCTATAGATGTAGTCCCCAATAATCATCCTTGACATGTCCTTTATGCTTGCAATAGATTTAGAAAGGACATTATTTTTCTCCAATGCACTATGTATATGTTAGCTAATTTGGAGTTAGTCTTCTATTACATAGTACCATTAAATAACTTCTTTGTTGTGCAATTGTTTACAACAACCTTCTTCTTTTGACTAAAATTAGTGCCAAAAACGTTGTTACGCTTCCTCCAATTATTAATATCATGTGCTAACTTAGCCTTTTTAAAGGCATCTTCAAAAGTGTAGATTTCAAACATCTCAAACTCCTTCTAAAATGGCACAATTAACCTGACATCGAACTATTTTTTATCACTTTGAGTTAAATAGTATAGTTGTTGAACTATTACATACAAACATTTAATTTTTGTTTATATTTTTTTCATGGGTGCTACCAATATTGTTGTTCTTTCCAATAGTTGACATTATATAATTTATCCTTGATAGAGGCTTTGAAACCATCCCATATCATTTCTTGGGTATCATTTTTTTGTCTATCAAAGATGATATAAATTCTCCCATTGTAGCAAACCTTCTTTGTGCATGTAAAACTCTAAGGAAGAAATATTCTCTTAATCTATGTATCATCAATGTTCTTCACAGTAATAATCAAGCTATCTCAACTAGTCATCAAGTCACAAAACATCCATTTAATTGTCACCAGGATGAATTTCTACCTTGTAGCTAGGTTCCAACTTTAAGAAAATAACCTAGATTCAAAAATGAACTTGCTCCACTACCACTTGAATTTGGGCTTGGAATGTCTTTAGAGTGCTTTTGGTGGACAATAGTCTGCAATGATGTGAAAAAGGATGTTAGGGCATGTGCATTAAATGAAAAAAAATAGTCAATTGTCTATCCATACTCTTGACATTGCCATTAAGATCGAAAATTCTTGCATCAAGTCGTGCCATACAATTTTTCCAATTTTCATCCATTTTTTTCTTCACTTGAAAGTGATTCTTAACCATAAATTGTATGTAAAATTCAATAACTAGATATGAATGATTCTCTAATTCCATGTTTGATTTGAAACAAGGGTGCATTGATGAAAAATAATGCAACCACAACAACATTTGTGGAAAGCTTACCTGGCATAAACAATCCCTAACTTTTGGCATGGGGAATATGAAGTTAATTGAGACAAACATGATACTCATAAATCAAACATACAAATTGATGTAGTAATAGGGTTATAATCTCAACTTCAAATATGCATTAAGGAAGTAAATTTTTACATTAAATATGAACGACATGAAACTTACAACACAATTATCAATCCATTACTAACTCATCAACCAACTATAACCTAGTTGTTTACAATTTTAGAACGATACATAAATATTCTACTAAAGGAATACAAATTGATTAATTTCCCATATATTCATGTATTGAATTACACATATACAACCTTCAATCCATGCGATAATAGTTCCCTTACCAAGGATAATGTGAAGATGTTTGAGTGTTAGAACCAAGGCATACAACTCTTTATCATATGTGTTGTAGTTACGTTTTGCAATCAAATTGTTCCAAACTGATATGCAATAATGTCGCCTCCTTGTGTAAAAACAATGCCTACGACATAATATGAGGCATTAGTCTCCTCAAAGGGATGATGCAAATCATGCTTACTAAGAGTAGTGGGAAAATCACTAATAAGGTTTAGGGATATGGATTCTCGAGGACATAAAGAAACTAGAAGTGATTTGTAGAAGCCAAGGTTTGTATTAGAAGGTTTATATTGATTGCATAAGGCACATCTTCTAATTAAATATTCAACATGCTTCTTCATATAAGGACAATAAAAATATTTATCTAAACATTGCAAAGTATTCAAAGTGAAAAAACGACCACCATAATAAGAGGAGTGTCAATCATGGATGAATGTGAGTTGTGTTGAACCAGATGTAACATGAATCTTATTTAATTTGTACAATGAACCATCTCTTAATATATATAATTAAGAAAAATATTGTGATTTAACATTATAGGTTATTGTAAATAGGTGAAAATTGACTCAAAGTATGGATTTGAAGCATATAGACTTCCATTCTTCATAGATGAATCTGGTATTGAGAATATGTAAAACCTTGGAAGGAGGGCTATTCAACATATCAACAAGTTTATTAGTAGTCCCCCTTTTGTACTTAAAAAAATATATTCACACTAGCATACTTCATAACAAAACCCAAACAATGAATGGAAGTATGCCCAAATGACTTCTCATTGTTTCTTGAAATTTATGTTGGTGAATAAGGTCAAGAGCACTATTAGCATCTTACATATGATCTTCCCAACTATTTCTATAAACCAATATGCCATCCAAATATAACACTATATATTGTTGATGTTTGGACAACATCGGGAAGACATTCTCTTAGAATAATAATTAATAATATACTTATTGATTATTAAATATCATATATTATAAGTAAATGATAATAATAAATAGTTATTGATTATTCAAGGGACACATCCTTTCATGGATAGTCACCATATGTTCCCTATATATGGAACACTCATCATTGTAATAATATATCGATCATCTCTCATATAAAGAAAAACAACATGGTATCAGAGCGGGACTGGGCTTGACTCCTTCACAAGAGGGCCCAGGAAAATGACAGTAGAGTAAAATGTTGGGGGTGTTAAATTTATGGGGTTGTTACAATCTCTATGTACAACATATTTACTTTTTACTCCTACATAAATTATAGAAAGAATTCCATAAATTATGGTGGGAAGTAATTTCTAGTAAAAATATATAATTACCTAAATATGAGGAATGTACTGCATATTTGCTAATTTTAGAGCAGATATTAAGTTTCTTTTCAATTTAGTAGACAATAATATCATATGTAGGATCACTGAAAGAAGCACAATCACAAGATACATAACATTTATATTGGGAAACCCTCATGGGGGAGAAAACCCAACAAAAAAATCCTTAATATAAATAGCCAATACAATGCCAAGAAAATAAACCAAAACACTAGAGAATGTCCAACACTGAGCAATGCACCTCTCTCTCCCTTCTTTCGGAAACTGGAAACTGTAGCTTCCTTCAAACTTGCGCACTAGATGAGTGAGCTAATGAGGTGCTAGCCTCTCTTATTTATACTGGCTAGCAGGCGCTAGGGAGGTGTCTCTTCATTGGGCAGGGCCAACCTCTTCACTTAGTGTCTAAAACCACTTTAATTGGGCCTCGGAGCCAAATTCTTAATTATCATGATATAATTAGGGTTTGACCAATCCACAAAAGGGGATTTGGTCATTTACAAATCCTGACATGATCACTCCACAAAAGGGGATTGATCTAATTAATAATAACTCAATAATAAATAGAATACTCTTTTCAGTTACAATATTTCAACAGTCCCCCTTAACAATAAGGGTATTCTACAACATCATCAAGAGAGAGAGAGGGAAACAACATCAACAACATATGGAACACTAACTGGCATATCTATAAATCATCAGAATTTTTTCTCATCATCATTCATAGCATGGATTTGGAGTAGCATCATCATCATTTGCATCAACATCAATTAGTATAACACTAATACATCATCATCATCAAGAACAACACGAGGCTGATACAACATCAACAACAACATCATCATCACAACACAAAGGTTGGAGCAACAACAACATCAAAACACGAAGGCTGGAGCAACAACATCATCACAACACGAAGGCTGGAGCAACATCATCATCATCATCATGGGGCAAAAGAATGAGGCAGGTGTTACAACATTTTGTGGTACTCTAACAACCCCTAAGGAGCTGCCCAGGAATCATAATATTCCCCAGGATATAAAATCCTAATGGAGCTACCACATGGTACTTTGACAGACCATCCTTACTGGACCTTCGAAATCTTCCCAAGAATCATAATATTCCCTAGGATTATAAAAATCCTAACAGAGCTACCACTACTGACCAAAACTAGCATATACATGCACAATTACTCTGACAGAACATCCTTACTAGACCTTCGAGATTTGTCCAGGGATGATAAGTCCCCTGGGATATAAAATCCTAACTGAGCTACCCGTTGTTGGTTAGGATACCATAGTATCATTAGCATCACTCCCCCTTTCGAGGGAGGTCCTTTTGGACTATACCAAGCTTGTCTCAAAAGTGCTCAAACTTTACACAAGACAGAGGCTTGGTCAACACATCTGCAACCTACTCATTTATGCCAACATATTGGAGCTTTATGGCTCCTCTCTGCACCATGTCACGAATGTAGTGATACCAGATTTATATGTGCTTCGACTTGTCATAGAACACAGAGTTCTCTGTCATATTTATGCAACTCTGGTTATCACATAGAATCATGGTTGCTTCCATATCCAAATCAAATATACCCATCAACAACTTCCATCGCCATATGGATTCACAACTGGTGGAACATGCAACATTGTATTCCACTTTTGTTGTGCTAAGAGAAATATTAGATTGCTTCCTACTTTTCCATGAAGTCATGGCTGACCCCAAACTGAAACAACATCCTGAAGTGCTCTCTTTTTTCAGAAACACTTCCATCCCACTCTGAATCAGTATAACCAATCAGTTTGAAGTATTGATCTCCATTGTAGCAGAGACCAAATTCCAATGTACCCTTAAGGTATCTCATCATATGTTTTGCAACAACAAGGTAAACACGTCTGGGCTCTACCAGATAGTAACTCAAGGTGTTCAAAACAAAACATATATCTGGCCTGGTATTCGTCAGATACATCAACGATCTCATGATTTGTCTGTACAATGTAGCATCAACCAATTCTAACGAAGTATCAACCAAAAGCTTCAACTTTGTTTCCATGGGTGTATTCATGGATTTACACTCCAACATATCAAACCTATTCATTATTTCAACTGCATAATTCCCTTGGTTAAGGAAGATCTTCTCTGGGTTCTGCCAAACCTCAAGACCTAATAAATAGTGCATTAATGCTAGGTATTTCATCTCAAATTCTACAACAAGCTTCTTCTTACAATCAATTATAAGCTTTTCTTCTCTGCTCAAGAATAATTCATCCACATACAACTACAATATAACTGGCTCATCATTCATAACCTTGAAGTAAAGGTTAGAGTCATCTTTACTCTTGTTAAAGTCCAAGCTCGTCAGGAAACTGTCAATTCTTCCATACCAAGCTCTAGGAGCTTGCTTCAATATGTACATAGCCTTATTCAACTTGAATACATGAGTATTTATGTCTTCAATTCCAAACCCTTGGGGTTGTTCCATATACACTTCTTCTTCGATGACACCATTCAAGAAGGTTGTTTTCACATCCATCTGGTGTAACTTCCACTTCATATTAGCTACAAGGGATATGATGGTTTTGATAGAAGTGTATTTGGCTACAGGAGCAAACGTCTCTTCATAATCAATGCTTTCCTTTTGAGAAAATCCATGACATACAAACCTTTCTTTATATTTCTCAATACTTACATCAACATCCTTATTTATCTTGTATATCCATTTGGAAGATACCACATCTTTACTCTTCGGTCTGGGAACTATTTCCCATACATCATTCTTTATAATGGATTGGTATTCTTCTGGCATGGAATCTACCCATTCTTTCTTCTGAATGGATTCTTCAAAGCAAGTAGTCTCATTCTCTATGAGATCACACATCAAATCCATATAACTGGAGAATGACTTAGGTTTCTTGAATTTTCTCATGGTTCCTTCTGGGGCACCATACTTCTCTCCATATTGAATTAGTTCCCTTGCAAACGCTGGCTGTATCTTGTGAGAGATAGTCATTTGGGGAGGTTCTTGAGATTCTATCATGTCACGATCTTTTGGATTCTCCTCATCAGGGGAAACTGTGACTTCTGTCATTGGTTCTTCAAGTCTGGGAGCTACAGGTTGGTCTTCATATACTTATTCAAGTTGGAATCTCCTTGATTTCTTAAGTGTTGCATCTTCATCAGAGGTTACATCTCTGCTTATATCAATATGATGGTAACCTGGTATGTAAATTATGAAGGCCTTTGAGACCTCACAGTATCCAACAAATATTCCCTTATTTCCTAAAGGGTCCATCTTGGTTCTCTTCTCTTTTGGAATGGACAACCAAATATCTTGAGATGGCTTACTTCTGGATTCTTTCCTGAGAACATTTTTTCGAGGGTTTTGAACCCAAGTGCACTATGGGATAATATGTTTTGTACATGCACTGTTGTTCTTGCTTATTCTACCCATAAGTGCATTGGAAGATCTTGATCATGGATCATGGTCTTCACTACTTCCATTATAGTTCTGTGCTTTCTTTCGGCTACACCATTTTTTTGAGGATTTTAGGGAATGGTGATCTCCCTCTTAATCCCAAAATATTTGTAAAATCTTACAAACTCTTTTGAGGTGTATTCTCCTCCATTATCTGACCCGAGTGTCTTGATTTTTCTTTCAAAGAGATTCTCTATCAAGGCTTTGAATTCCTTGAATTTCCCAAGAACTTCATCTTTTCATTTCAAGAAGTAAACCCAAGTCTTGTGATAATAGTCATAAGTAAATGATACATAGTATACATACCTACTAAAAGAGGTAGATGGAATTGGGACACATACATCTGAGTGGATGAGCTCAAATACTCCTTCTACTTTACTGTCGCTCTTCGGGAAAGGATTCTTGATGTTCTTTCCTTGTGCACATCCCTTTCACACACCTTCATGATCAACCTTGAAATCTGGTAAACTTGTAACTACCTTGCTCACATATGGTAAGGCCTTGTAGTTGATGTGAGCTAGTATTCTATGCCAAAGTTCACACAAACTCTTGGTGGAGTGAATAAAGGCTACATCTGAGTGACCTTTTAATTTATACATGCCACCTTCTTCTGTTCCAATAACAATTGCATCTTTTATGGTTTTTCCTTTAGGCCACATGAGGACTTCAACATCTATGAATGAAACCCTCAAGCCTTTCTTATCTAATTCTGAAATAGAAAGAAAATTCTTCATCAAATTTGGTACATATAGTACATCCTTCATCTTCATTGGGGGTCCTTGAATCAAGTTTGTAATTTGACTCTCCCACTCCTTTGATAGGGTACTGGTAATCATATCCAAGTGTAACTTTCTGGGGAAAGTTATTTTTTGTAAGGCTAGAGATAATGTTTCTCTAACCTATCATGTGCTTGGAAGCACCACTATCTATGAGCCAAGTATCCTCACTAGGTGACATTGATCCCGAGAGGGCAAAGATTAATACATAGTCTTCAATCTTTTCTTTAATAATATTTGTGGGTGGATCTTCATCTTCAACTGTATGGGCATGGTGCCTTTTGTTTCTCTTATTGTATTCTTCTCTTATAGCTGAACAATTCTTAGTAATATGTCCCATCTTGTCACAATGGTAACATTGGTTGGATGAGAAATCCATTTCTCTTCTTTGACCTTTCTAAAACTTCTGGAATCTCCTTGGAGGGTGAGATTCTTTATGGATGAATATATTTGGGGAGTGAGACTCCTTATGTATATGGATCTCCTTATTGAATTGAGACTTTATATTTCCCCATTTATCATGAGAAAATAGGGCTTGATATTCATCCCTTAATAGTAATGCTTCTTGGTTGGCTACTCTTGCTTCTTCTTGAGCACATTCTTCCCAAAGACTGTCAAATTGTAGGTTCTCCTTTCTGGCACAAATAGTTTGGATGAATGCATCCCAAGGTCTTGTGAGACCATAAAGAGCTGTCATTATGAGTTCATCTTCATCTAGGGTATCTCTAGTTTCTTCTATTTGTTCCTTGAATTGAGAGATTCTAGAGAAATATTCATGAACTATTTCTCCTTTCTGCATCTTTGTATTCTTGAGTTGAGTTCTCAAGTTAATCTTTTGGTTAATGTTTCTTCCTTTATAAAATCTATTTAGGGAATCAAACATTTCCTTTGGGGTATTATTAGATTCCACTTGAGGGATCAAGTGATATTTGATAGAGTTTGCAATGATTATTTTGGCCCTAACCATGTCCTTCTGGTACTTTTCTTTAGCTGTAGCATCTGCGGGTTATGGTACATTTTCTTTGATGAATCTTGCTAGGTCATTCTCTTCAAGAATGAGTGAAATCCTATACTTCCAGGCACGTAATTTATCTACACCTTCTAACTTGTCAACAAGCTTGGTTCTTGCAGACATCTTGACCTGGAGCTAGGAAAATGACCAAAAAATGAAAGTGCTCAGAATTTAGATCTGAAATTACCAGGAGATGCGCTTGGCTAAGGCGAGTAGCCTGGTGCAGTCAGGTTTTTGAAAATCCAACTTTTAGCCCTTGAAAATGAGCTTGCACAATTCTGGACTGGTACTTCTGGTACTGGTTTTGGCTTCCCAGTTTTCTGGTTTTCTAGTACCAGTGAAAACTAGGGTTTTATTTTTTGGGAGTTTTGTCCACTGAAAAAGTGTGCTCAAGCTACCAATGAGTTTGTTGGGATAGGACACGCTTCCATAGAAGTTTTTAGGATGAAATTCCTCTTCAACAAAAATACCTAATTTTCTTGTACGACAACAATGACATTTATTCTTAGCTAGTGAAAGGTGCTCTCTTAAGCTTAACTCTAATACCATGTTAATTTTAGAGAAACTATTAATTTTCTTTTCATTTTACTAGACAATAATAACATATGTAGGATCACTGAGAGGAACATAATCACAAGATACACACCATTTATCCTGGGAAACCCTCATGGGGGAGAAAACCCAACAAAAACTTCCTTAATATAGATAGCCAATACAATGTCAAGACAATAAACAAAAACACTAGAGAATATCCAACACTGAGTAATGCGCCTCTCTCTCCCTTCTTTCGACAACTGACAACTACAACTTCCTTCAAACTTCTGCACTAGATGAGTGAGCTGAGTGAGTGAGATAATGAGGTGCTAGCCTCTCTTATTTATACTGGCTGGCAGGCACTAGGGAGGTGTCTCTTCACTGGGCAGGGCCGACCTCTTCACTTAGTGGCTAAAACCACTTTAATTAGGCTTAGGGGCCGACTTCTTAATTAGCATGATATAATTAGGGTATGACCAATCCAAAAAAGGGGATTTGATCATTTACAAAGTCCGACATGATCAATCCACAAAAGGGGATTGATCTAATTAATAATATCGCAATAATAAATATAATACTTTTTGCATTTACAATATTTCAACAATATTTACTTCTAGCTATGTTTATGCAAAGAATCTCATGAATTATGGAGGAACAATTTAACAAAGTCAAATGCTATGTGGATGGATTATAACCAAATTAATCTTTGGGTAGTTACAAAGGTATTATCCAACTATTTATAAGAAAAAAAAATTAATTTAATTTTAAATTTAATTTTCAAAGAGAAGTGTATTTTTGGATCAATCTAATATTACTATAAAAAGACACTTGAAAGACACAACAATAGACACACATATTTTTTCTCTCTCACACGTGGGAAGTGATCTAAGTAAGAGGCCCAATTTTCTAAGTAGTTCAAATTTTTCGAGTTACTTAGTGATGTTCTAGAGTTTACTAAAGTAATATCGTATATCATTGGAAGTAATTACCACTTGTGGAAAATTGTTCTTGTTTAATTTAGCACTAGAAAATCAACATGGTTATTCATATGACATTGAGTATACGATGAATGTGTGTTGGTCATAGTAGAAGACACATCATTTGCAGGGTCATTGTATATAGTTGTGTAAATACATGTTTTTTATTGCATCAACAATATGTGAATTGTCTCCTTGGATTGCTCAGCAGATCTATTTGTTGTGTAAGGTTTTCATGGAAGTACCTATGTGGAAATGTTGATATAGAAAACACTGTGTGAAATATATTCTCTCATGAGATTGAGAGATCTTGATCTCACTGATATATTTGTGAGATTCATTGAAATGCTCGTGGATGATAAAGATTTCCATATGGAGACCAATGGAGGAAAACACTACACAACTATTTGAATTTAATTGTAAGTGCCAATCCATGACATGGGTGTTGCTGGTGTTCTATATCAACACGAGTGTTTGGTGAGGAGTGATCGATATGGACATGAGAAGAACTGAAAAAACCTCCTTAGTCGAGATCACATGAAGCTTGTGTCAATGTGTTGATGTTTGAGGCAACAACGTGAGACATTCCCCCTGGAGGGTCCTGTGTGGACTAGTAGGGGGGAATGCAGACTTTATATTGGTGTGCCTTAGACAGTCAAATGAATGAACCAAGAAATTGGTTGAAGAAACCTCTATATGTATTAAAAGAAATTGGTTCCATGAGAGAACCTCGATATGTCTTAGATATGTGTTGCACGAGGGAACCATGAGATGTATATTATGGACAAAGGTCATGAGTGAAGCCCGAGGTTGGACACTTCAGGATATTTGGGTGTCCAATATACATTCATGTACCCAAGGATAAAATTACCAAGCTATACCCTTCATGAATAAAGAATACATTTGTGGGGTACAATGAGTCTTTGAACGTATACTGGATCTACATCCTTGGTCAGAGACAAATTGAGATGAGCAGAGATGTTACCCTTGAGGAGGAGGTATCCTTCATAAGATATAGAGGATCTCACATGGATATTGATAGTGAGGGACATGAAGAGATGGTGCCTTCTCCCCCTCATGCTCCAACAGTTCAGAGGGAGACAATTGAGCCTATTGATCAAATTGATCATGTTGATCCTGTAGCTCTAGTTGATGTTCCTAGAGATATTGCAATAGGTCGAAAGAGACCTACATGGGATCATCAGACTCTGTAGGAGACATAAGGACATGCAAATCCTCATGGTACCTTCCGAGAGAGAAAAATACCTCAAAGATATTCATGCTATGCTATTATGAGGAGACAACTAGTCATTGATTCTGAGCTTTCCTATTATGAGGAGACAACTAGTCATCCAATATGGAGATATGTCATGATGGAGGAGTATCAATCCATCATGAAGAATGATGTGTGGGATATTGTTCTGAGACCCGAGGGGAAATAAGTAGTGACTTCTAAATATATCTATAAGATCAAACACACAGTTGATGGGAGCACCGAGAAGCACAATGAGATTTGTTGTTGGAGGATTTTCTCAGGTGGAGGGAATAGATTATGAGGAGACATTTGCTCTTGTTTCTTGATACACTTCTATCTGGATGATTGTTTCCCCTGTAAAATCCATGGGTTGGAGCGTACATCGGATGGATGTGAAGATAGCCTTTCTCAATGGAGATATTGAGGAAGAAGTATACATCGAGCATCCAGATGGTTTTGTGATACATGTGTTGGGTATGTGTTATATTCTTTGCATGTGTGTGTGTGTGGGTGCGTCAGATACGACGATTGCGTCTGACGATCCCTTCACCTAGGGCTATGTCGTGTGCACCGGGCGCTTTCCTAGGGGGGTACCA
>SNQJ01S0038421.1:52289-62615 GCA_010110895.2 Picea sitchensis | reverse complement strand
TCCCTTCTCATCAATTTCCTCCCCAACAATTTCTTCATCGCTCCCAATGACCCCGACTTGACACAACGCCTCCTTCTAACACCCCTTACCTAGCCCTTCTAGCACCTCATTTGTTGCTGCCCTGTCACCCTTCGCCATGCCTTAGAAAATGTAGTAAGTATAATATACTTCGGGTTTCCATCCACCAACTTTGGTAGAAATTAATGTAATGTTCTTTGAGAATAAATTTTCATTGAAAATTGTCATAATTGCATAGATTAATAGGAGGATTTCCAATAGCTTTGAGGCTGCGAAAATTTAGGAATGAATATCTGCACTAAGAAGAAAATGAATGATTTGATGAAGAGGTGCATAAGTTACCTTCGACTAATTTCTTGAAGTCACCCATGCAAATATCACTCAGAGTTTTGGTGTAGACTTTGTTGAAAATTCAAGGGGAATTGTAGATGGGATAAGCTCTGAGAAAATCCAGAATTGAAAATTCAAAAGATCCCTGATCATCAAACTTTAATACCAATTGATATGTTCATAAGTGAAATAAAAATGAAAAAATACACACAAAAAGAAAATTGAAAGAAGAGAATTATTGGACAATGAACATTGTACACTCTATACTTCATTAGGTATAGATACTATATTGGACAATAAACATTGCACACTCTATAATTCATTAGGTGTATATAATATATATACAAGTACAAACTGGCATGTGGAGAATAGTGTTAGGTTAGACATTTACATTCAATAGTTGAGGTAGTTGAAGCAGTGTGTGAGATGCACAAAAATATAAATAAATACAGTATTGACTAAGTATATGCATTTGATCAAGACTCATCAAACAAACTCCACATATATGCCTTGCTTTGCATTAAGTTTTCTACTTAGCATTTTGATTCTTGCTTTCCATTGTCAAGTATTTCCTTGAAAGAGTGCCTCAAAAAGCAATCATAAGCACTTGGTTAAGAGAAACTTAGGATCCCATTGGCCACAATGCAAATATTTTTACCTTTTGGAATGGTAGGAAGATGAAGAGGATATATATCCCATGATGAGTTGGAGAAAGAGGCATGGTTTCACATTAATTCCAATTTGCGGATCTATGACCTAAACACTTGCATAAAGAGAATCTCATAACCTCTGTTTTACCTAGTCATATTTTAGACAAGAATATAACCACATACTCAAGAGTTTGACCCAAGGAATGTTAGCTACTCGATAGTTTTTTGCCTTTGATTTTTAAGTTCTCCCCCAATGCAAGGGTGGTGGGATAAGAAACCCCTTTTGATCACCAATATTGTCATGTTTAGTGATAAACTTACCATCTATCGCCAAAACTGCAAATAATCTGAATGTGATGATAATACCAAAGCTTTCAAGGCTTTTGACAAGCAAAAGTCACCAAGCTCAGATGGCTTTCCCTGTGAGTTTTAAAAATCCACATGAATTTTACAGACTCTAGTCTCCTTAAAATATGTTGGAATGTAATGGTCACACTTTGCATATATGTATATTATGTGTGTGCATGTTAACAAATTAGATGTGTGACACATAGGTTTGTGAGGTGTCACATGGGGCAGTCAATGTTTCATGGAGTCAAAATAACATGCCAAACATAAAGCATTATAAGTTGATGTTCTCCTAGAGGGAAAACAATTTCATTCCACAAATGCAAGTATACTTTTCTTTGATTTGAATTTCTCTCTAGTTGCATTCTTTGTTTTCTTATTTTGATGTTGTTTCTGTAAAAACAATTATCAAATCCTTGATATAAAGCTATGATGGTCATGGTATGATTAAATTTCAATTGTTTGTGTTGTGGATGAAATCAAGGTCGATATTGTGGTAAACGTTTTCTTTTGTTATTTTCCTTATGTCCAAGTTTAGATATTTTATTAGATTTTCCCCAATTTTTTATTAGAAATTATGAGAGATTAGAGTGGTTTATGGTGATTAGAGTGGTTTAGAAATCTTTTTCTTTATAAATAAGGTTCCCCCACTCTATGTAATCAATTCTATATATCAATTAATCAAATTACTCTTTGAAACATTTTGGAATTCTTCCTTCATTAATCTAGATTTGCAGGTGCAATTAGTTACATAGGTTCTCCCAAACCTCTTATAGTGATTTATTTGCATTTCATGAACATATTGATATTTTTAGGTTTGTTATTTTGGGGTTCTTAAATCATTCTTGCTATGTTTTCAGATTTCATCATAATTTGCAGTGGTCTCTATTTTGTATTTAAAATGAAATAAATAAAGAAATTTTATTAAAGTTCACAAGTGACCAAAATATAGGTTAATGGGAGTAAAAATTACAAGTCATAATAGTGATGTGAGAGTACCAACGACAACACAGAAAATCAAAATAGAGTACAATAGGGCCAAGTAGAAGGTAAGCACTAAAAAGGAATACTTCACTATGTGAGGAGGAGAAACGAAGAGAGAAACTACTTCACACCACATGTAGAAGTAGAAGTAGAAGAAGAGCTATATCAATCATCACCAATCACCATGAAGGTCTATCTACATCATCGCCAATCACCATGAAGGTACCAATGCAAAGATTGAGTAGACTAGGTTGAGTAATCCTTGGAGCCCAAGTACTACTCACAATAACTCTACTAACATTCAAGGTTGAAGAGTGGTATCTAGTAACAAACACCTCACTACTCAATCTAAAATTGGGAGGCAATCTCATGCCAAATCCTTCTAGAGAGGGTGTGTATCAGTGACCTCATGACAATGGGTTGTTTCCTAACATTATGAGAGTGTGCATACTGCATACCACATCGCTTACCTAATTCCCTATTTATCCATGGTTGGAGTATATAAAATGAGCTTGATGCCTCCAATAATCAAGATAGGCTAGAAGAAAGAAGTGATTGAGCCAAACATATCTAGTCCTAAGTGAAAAAAGTAGCAAGTTACCCTCCTAAATCTCAATATAAACACTAAAATATCACCCACATTTTTTAATATATGAAATGACTAAGAATTAAGTTCTCCTCTATCTCAACCCCCTGTATATGAAAAAGTTAGCATATCCTATCCATTTGTGGAATGTGATGATCAAATTCAACATGTATCTAATGAGAATAGACCCTCAACTAACCAAGTGGGATATTGATTATGTGTAACTAGTGATATTAAATGTAGTCCATACAAACAATGAGGTATGAATTCTGTGAAGAAAGGAACAAACCTAAAAATTCTCTTAAGGAACAAGGCATGGGTGTTAAATTTGAGTTACACGATACTTGACGAACTAGCATTTTGCAATGGATTATAAGTTGGAGCATGATAAATTGGAATCTCTCCAACAATGCCCAATTAACTCATTGTAAATTGGGTCACCAAACCTAAAAATCATAAAGAACTCTGAGTTTGATAATTTTGTCAAATAGGTGCATCTTTGAGGGTATGTCATGAAAGTTTACAAGGACACATTGTCACAAAAGCACAAAAATTGTACCCCTTACTAAGCCAACAATGGGAAGCATGCCTCGGGTTGAATCTAGGACTTGTAAATTGGACCCCTAGGTATGTACATGTCGTGGAGACATTACATTGTGGGTATCAATTTGCTTGTGTAGAAACATTGTTGATGAATTTTCCGTCATGCATTTGGATAAGACACACAATTTGTTGAATGCACTGGATTGAATAATTGATCTATACAATCAACATACGAGAAGTGGGAAGACCACTAGCATATGAGAACATTGTGGATATCACATGGAGGAACATGAAAAACAAACTAGAATTTTCTAAAATGGTGTTTTTGTTATCTTTTATAAAGTAGTGATAAATTTAACTATATTGTAATTGATTTCAAATCCCCCTTGTATATTAAGTTTCTGGTCACAAGGGAATAAATTTTAAAATGAGATTGTAGGTTGTTATAGCAAGATTTGCCTCACCCCATGCAATCTTGCATAGAGGGCATTTTTCCATTTCCCTATGCAAAATTGAAGTCCCTTTTTGCAAATCCCAGAGCTAAAAACATGATTTTTCCACATATACGCGCCCTGCCTATATTACAACATGTGTATACGCAAGTTGCACAACTATAGCCCATGTACATTAGGAAATGTGCCCAAAATTAAAAAAAATGGTGTCGGGTTTCCTTGTCATGTCACGAGATCAATGATCCTTGGCCTTCCATACACTGGAAACGTTCCGACTCGGCCCTTCAGTTCCACTTGAAGGTTATAAACGGGCCAAATATGAGCTATGGAAAAGAGGAGAAATAATTCAAATTTGAGAGAAAAGTTACTCTGGAGAAATTATTCACGTCACATTGAGTCTGCATCCCTTTTTCCTTTAAGTCTGAACACATTGTTCAACCCCAAAGTTCTTTCCTTATTGATTGAGAACTTCATTGTATCTCTTATATGAGCTTGCCTTTGGTGGAGGACTGAAGTGGTGGAGGCCCAGCTAGAAAGAACTTAGTTTCTTGATTCCGAACTGTGCCAACATAGAATTTTGTAACTCATTCACTTCTATTGATTATATCTTAATAGAAATACTCTTTTCTCGTCCAATTAATATCTCACAGATATTTGAATTATTATTCCAAGGGCGTATTTGTTATGAATGTTGATGGATTATGCTATCAAATGTGATAACATTATATATTATCACCATATGCTTGCGTTGCTTGGTTGTTGAGGACTAGTTGCAGGTATATTGCTTTGGGTCAAGTGCTCAACGGTGAACTTCATCGAACATATGGATGAGGTAGGCCTCTTATCTTGTCTTGTTAGCATATTCATTTATATATCATACTTGATATTAGAGTTGATTTCTATAGTCATTTCCGACTGTTGTGGTTTACCCCTAGCCATAGAGAGATTTTCCTCGTAACATAGGTGTTTTGACTTAGGAATATATTCTTGTATAATTATTCCACCCTTAAGAAAATAAGGGTCAAGTCATATGTCATTGTCTTTTGAGAGGGTCATATTGCAATTAAAGGGCTCAAATTTATTTTTGGGAAAATTAATGTCATATGAGCCCAATTTGTTGTATTTTGCAATCTTGGAGAGAAGATTCGATGCATTTTAAACCGATGAAGCACAATAAAAATTGATGCAATATGTAAATTAGTGGCCATTGCAGGACAAATGTCAGTTCCATTGAGGTAGTGGTGTTGGAATATGTTGTGTTGAAGCAAGAACACTTTGAGCTTTTCCAGGGGACTAGTCACTATAGATGAGGTTGAAAGGGTTATATTTCATTATACTAGAAGATGATCATTGGGTTGTATGGGATTACAAATGGAAATATTTGATAGCGATAGGTACATGTTTTGTAGTGGAAGCTAGGTATCAACATCAAAGCTAGGTTGGAGAGAAATGTCAATAAGGGATCCCCTAGCGAATTCACTCTATAGTGGAACCTAGACATTGGTATAAATGCTAGGTTGAACAACATTCATGGTAACATTTGCAAAATTTGATGACAATATACCTTACATAGGAGAAATGCATGGTGATGAGAACATTGGAAATTGTGTGTCGCTTGTGATAATGAAGAGGTGATGTCACGTTTGACAAGGCTAAAATTGGAATGATGATGCATAAACTACGAATAGGTCACAATTGATTAGAGGCTCACCAAAGGATATGTTGATTATATTAGTTGCAATGATGATGTATAGTAGTTGGTGCAATGCACGAATATTGGTGCATTTTAGAATATAAGACATAAACATCATGTGTGGGTGTAGATATAGGGCACAATATATAACAAGGGGAAGATGGTTATAAGGAAAATGCATGATGCAACATGTACAAAACTCTAGTGCATGTAAGGCTAAATATCACCATGGTTCCACATGAACATCTTGGTGGAAGGATTAACATGTTTTTTTTTTAATCTGTGGATGGAGATGTTTTTGTGCATTGGTCATTGTGACCATTAAGGGGGTGTAATATTGTAATGGTCACAATGACTAATGCACAAAAACATAGATAGAAGTGTGACCATTACATTCTTACACTCCCTTAATGGTCACAATGACTAATGCACAAAAACATCTCCATCCAAAGATTTAAAAAAACATGTCGAGACTTCTACCAAGATGTTCATGTGGGAAAAAAATAATCCAGTGTGTTATTAAATTAGGTGTGTGACACATAGGTGTACTGTCGTCAATAAGATTTGATTCCACATATGCAAGTATATTTTTCTTTACTTTACACTTTTCTCTAACATTCTCTATTTTTATATTTTGATATGGTCATTCTAACAACAAAGTACATCCACACATCTTGTGAAAACAATGTACCTGAGATAAATTAATCAAGGAAACATTAAGTTGAACCCTAAGGATCACAATTATAATCTTATTTCAAGTTGGTTCCCAATTACAATCATAAATCTCTCATATAATATATTATCCAAGCCTTTGGCAATGAAAATTTGGCATAGTTTAGTTGGAATTTGTTTCTGTAAGTTTGTCGTAGTAAGTAGAAAATAAACCACAAGAAATTCAAGTTGTTTAACAAGGACTAACTGACTCTTAGAATACTTTATATAGTCAATTAAGTTCTCTACTGATTGTGGCTTACTTGATATAGTCATTCTTACCATTTTTAAGCGTCATTCAAGGGACAATCTCTAATATTTTCAATCGAAAAGGGAATATTTTCCTTCTTAGGGTTGTAGGTGCACCCTAATGCATTTCTAGGTATGCAAGTGCCCATGCCCCACCCGTACACCCCCATTCTATTATTATGTCATAATTTTTAAATTATTATTGCTAATGTTTTCTTATTTGTTTCTAATCTATGGTGTTTGTTGTCTATGTTCAATCAATTGAAGGTACAACCAAATATATATTTGTCAGATATTTTTCCTCGAGTGAGGGAAGATCATGAAAAACATATGGAAATGTGACTGCATCTAGTAGATTTGATATGTGAACAACGACCATAGGTGAAAAGATCAGGAAAAAAATTCGTACACGCATGGAATTTTTTCTTGCCAAAGAAGGATCATTCTCTTATGATGATGAGAGCATGGGAGAGATAGAGGTGCCACTCAGGTATAAGCATATGGTGAAACAATGGGTACCTAAGGAATTGCCTCCATTGGACATTGAATTCATTGTCAACAATGGGATGTATCGCATTGCACCATCCTCCCTACATGATTTGGGGCTATTTTCCATGGATGGTATAACTGTAAAATACAATACAATAACTTAATTGATGGACTATGTCAGACCGTGTTACGATTATAGCGATTGTATGTGGTTGGTCTGGTACATGTGAAGTATGCAGAGATATGCACTCACCGCAAATTATATATAGCTAATAAACAACAATAAAAATAAGGGAGGGGATATCTACATTGATGGAAGGCCTAATGCTTCCGACAATATTGCAAGGTTTATAAACAACACATGACTTGGGACAACAAACAAGAAACCAAATTCCATTTATGAGGGATGCAAAGGGAATCGGGTAGTCGTGTGCACAATAAAAAAGATAGATCTCGGGGAAGAGTTATTAGTGGATTACTATTTGAATTGAATATATACATCGAATGATAGTGTGCGGGTACTTATGCAACACCTATTTAAGAAAATTCTACTTATTGCNTATATATATATATATATATATATATATATATATCTTTAACATGTAAACGATTAACAATTTCGATTTACATTTAATGTGAATATTATTATTTGTTTATATAATTTTTTTGAGTGGAAAACATTTTTTTTTATTTTTATATTTAACATTTTTTAAAATATTTTGGGGGTTCTAATTATATTATAATGTGGCAAGATGATCGTGGATAAGGCCTAGCCACAGAACATGTAAAGGATTAAAAATTACGACTTACATTATACGTGAATTTTATTATTTGTTTATATAACTGAAATAACATTTATTTTGTTGAAATATGTAGTCTATGAGCCATGATGCTTATGATTCAGCCGAAAAGGAGGACTTGTATTCATCCCTCGACTCGATGGTAATGATACATAAGAAGATCATTAAAGCGAAAAATGAACTTGCTCACTTGTTAGACCTTGAAGATCAAAATCCCAAGGTCAAACAAAGGATCAAACTGGTTATGGAACAACTTAGGACATATAAGGTGATAAACATAATTTAAAGTGATTTTTTTATGTCATAAGTTCAATTATGAAAGTTTGTTTTTTAACTTTTACATTATCTAAACGAAAAAACATTTTCTTTCTTATATAGATTTATTTGGATCATGTTTATCCCGGTGTTGGTAGTAGTGGAATTGCACAAGCACCATAGATTTTTGATCCAAGCCCTCATATACTTTCCAGGCTATTTATTTCTCCAACTTCCACACCTTTATATGTGAACCATGACACACACACCTCCAAGAAGCCACACAACTAGGCTCTGGAGGTGGTGACAAAGATGAGCTTGATGATGTGGATTATATGGTTGCATTTCTTGGAGCGAGACATGTTACCATCACGGGGACCCTTCCTTGCACATTTATAGTCAACGAGGAAGGACTTCCATTAAAGAAAATAATACTTCCAGGTAGTTTTTAATATTTTAATTGTCTTATGTTGTTTATCTCAAACATAAAACATCTATATTATTATTTTTAAATTAATGATCATATGTTTTTGCATGTAAGAAACGACCATTTTTATAGGAACATGGAGACCGAGATATTGTTGATTTTTGGGCAACCATACACACGAGGTGGAATTCCGAAAATTCCAACCTCAAAAAAGAACTTATGGATTATCTTGAAGAACTCTTCGGAGTAGACACCTTCAATAAAAAAATGGCCACCTCCTTAGCTAGCCAATATTTACAATCTACGCGAAATGTGTATAGGGTTGACTTGCAAAATGTAAAAACCCTCTTTGAATAAGTGCTTAAAATTATAAAGTAAAAATTAATTAAGGGATTAATTGTCTTAAAAAGGTATTAATTGAACGTAGATTGATCTAATGATATTAATTAAGTTATTAATTAATTAAAGATTATAATTGTGATTAATTAATTAATAATTTAACTACAGATTACATTTGATGACATGAGTAATAAATTTAAGAGATTAATAATATATGTTATAAAAAGATTACGTACCCAACAAGGGATAACTTATTAATCCCGAGAAGATAAAACATTAAAGGAAGGATCAGGGACATGGATGAGGGCAGGTAAGGGAGTAAATGCATGAGTCAGTGAAGGAGGGATAAGGAAAGGAGGGAGGTTTACGTGAGGGGCATTCGACGGAGGATGGGAGGAGGGAGTTGGAGGAATATTGGATTTGCAGGGAGCAGAGAGTTTCTGGCAGTGGCATTTTGATCAGTTGAGGCACCGGGTTGCTGGAGGTTTTGGGCACAGGGGCCAGGATATCCATAAATATCTTGGAGCTAGGTAGTTTTCCTAGTTGGCAGGGAGGATAGTAGGTCTGGGCAGTGTTGGTCTGTGCATCAGGTAGCAGGAAGGCAACAACAAGGCAGCAAGGCGACAAAAATTAGCATAAGAACCAGGTAAATTGTTAAATTACGTATTTGTTTCATTCTGTCATAAAATCATTACTTGTTGTTAAATCTAAATTACTGAAGTTGCTGTTATGAAAATCAATATTATGTTATGAATTTATTGTCTCAGTTTATGAAATAAATTGCTTATGAAATAATGTGATGTTAAATTTATTTGTGTTGTTACATTTGGTATCAGAGCATCTTAGTTTGAAATCTGGGCCTGAGGGCCAAAACCCCAAATGCTAACTCCAACCACGCTTAACCTGCAAGAAAAACATGTCAGTTTGCGTCTTAATAGATTGTGTCAAGCAACATTCAGCTTGACCCAATATGACTGATACATTATCAGAACATATACTCAAGGTAGTACCCCTACATTATCCAAGAAAATGGTCTCATATATATCACAAACAACCGCTTTAGGCAATACCCTTTAACTGGATCATATATGGCTACTACAATATTAGTCTGAATATTCAAAGGAATGCCCTTTAAATAGTGGCAGCAAACCAGATAGTTTGAAGGATCACTTCCCATGAAATGGCTACCATTAAAGCAGCCTAATAAAGCTATTAAGCGCGAAAAAGAGAGTTGATAATTTAATTTTATTTGAGCAATACTTGTCAATGAGGTTTCAGGTAGAATAGACACCTGAAATCTATGAAAACATCGAGGGAAGCTTCTATCCAAGGCTTGAAGTTGGAAAGATTCAATAACTACACGAATTATACTATATAAAATGCAATAGGACTTTTGCAAGACCTTGAAAAGGCCTACTTCATCTCGAACTTACCTAAATGAGGAACTGCCAA
>SNQJ01S0038421.1:40115-52279 GCA_010110895.2 Picea sitchensis | reverse complement strand
CATTGTTTTTTTATCGATAACCCTATCGAATATGGTTTCCAACCACTTGAGAAGGGGACTTTTTCTTTTGTTTTTTTTCCATGAATAATGGAGATCATACTATGTTTCAAATTCTTGTAAAAAAAGAAAATAACGAAGTTGTTTTTGTCAGATTAGTTGCCTCTAGGGAATATGGAAGTAAGGATGTCATAGGGTCTTCTTATCTTGGCATTTTGTGGCCACATCAAGAATCATCACAACATTTAGCTTATCTCATACAAAGTGTAAAAGAACTTAAAATCTTAAAATACAATATACAGTGACACATATGTGGAGATTCCATGTTCATGAGAAAGTTGGGGAAAAGATTGAACTTATTTTTGTGACTGTTTGGATAAGAATCACAACATGAATATTTGCATATGTCTTAGTGGAACCACCTTATTTGTTTTCATAATAATTCCATAATAGTCTTACTCCATTTAATATAAAGAGTTATTGGAGGGAAAGGTGAGTGTTTGGCTAAGCATTACAAAATGAATAATCCATCTATTGTAAAGAGTTATTGGAGGGAGAAGTGATTATTTGGCTAAGCATTACAACATGAATAATCATTCATATGTCTTAGTGGAAGAACCTTCTTTTCTACCTATGTTATATAAGATAGATTATTTATGGAAAAAGTGTTTAGATAGTATAGGTCACAAAATTAGGAAATTTAGAATAAAATAATGTACAACATATTCCAAAACCCTTTAGAATTTGTGAGATTTCCTTCACTAATATGTGGATTTAAAAAGCACTATTAAGGGATGGGATTTATTTGTATTGACAACAAAGGAGATGATGATTATATATAAACCATATTTAGTATAATAAAGGTATTTGGATATAACCAAGGTTTGTTCAAACTAGCTGCAACATGTTTCCTCATATGAGTAAATTTAGATAAGAACATGAAATACTATGCTCAAGTTTCAATAATACAAAATAAAAAAACACCAATTCAGATTAGATGAAAAATTTGCAAAGTTTTTCTTTCTAAGATTCCCTAAATATTATTTTAAGAGATTGAAAGTTTTCATCATTGTTGATGTTGCCATATCACTCTATCCATGGTCATATCTTAGGTTGATCAACTATATATGACATTAAGCACAACTAAGAAATATAATTGAATGCATGGCATGAAATAAACAAAACCATGGTATTTATACAACAAATCATGACACAAAAATATGTCTAAGTATCATGCTTACAAAGATACATGTTAAAATTGTGAACAAACAAGTGAAATATATAGTTTACCCATGTGGCCAATTGGTTATATGAATGAAAGTCTTCATGATATGTTCATGGCTAGTTATCACCATATTTCATCTCCTTGGTTCTTCTCTCATATGATTTATATCCAAGTTACTAATACCTAATGACTCCATTAGCAATAAATATATATATATATATATATGCCCCACATAAAATATTTGTATATAATATGGCTATTTTATTTTTTCATTTTTTAAAAAAGTAACCCATTACAACCATGTTTCCAATATGGTATGTGTAATCTCCATCTCGAGATACAATTTCACCAATCTTATTTTCCTATGCATAAATCACATCAAATAGTAGATCACATTATCTTCATTTCCCCATGGTCCAATGGAAATCCATACATCAACTACATGGACTTATTGTTGAACTTATATGTTTTGTGTCCTTGAATCTATGAGGATTTACTCCCTCTCTTTTCAAAACATATAAGCATATTTCCAATTAGAAAATCATGATAGTGTAACAACCCTAGTTGAATAAGTGCTTAAAATTATAAAGTAAAAATCAATTAAGGGATTAATTGTCTTAACAAGGTATTAATTGAACGTAGATTGATCTAATGATATTAATTAAGTAAGTTATTAATTAATTAAAGATTATAATTGTGATTAATTAATTAATAATTTAACTACAGATTACATTTGATGACATGAGTAATAAATTTAAGAGATTAATAATATATGTTATAAAAAGGTTGCGTACCCAACAAGGGATAACCTGTTAATCCCGAGAAGATAAAACATTAAAGGAAGGATCAGGGACATGGACGAGGGCAGGTAAGGGAGTAAATGCAGGAGTCGGTGAAGGAGGGATAAGGAAAGGAGGGAGGTTTACGTGAGGGGCATTCGACGGAGGATGGGAGGAGGGAGTTGGAGGACTGTTGGATTTGCAGGGAGCAGAGAGTTTCTGGCAGTGGCATTTTGATCAGTTGAGGCACCGGGTTGCTGGAGGTTTTGGGCACTGGGGCTAGGATATCCATAGATATCTTGGAGCTAGGTAGTTTTCCTAGTTGGCAGGGAGGATAGTAGGTCTGGGCAGTGTCGGTCTGTGCATCAGGTAGCAGGAAGGAAACAACAAGGCAACAAGGTGACAAAAATTAGCATCAGAACCAGGTAAATTGTTAAATTACATATTTGTTTCATTCTGTCATAAAATCATTACTTGTTGTTAAATCTAAATTACTGAAGTTGTTGTTATGAAAATCAATATTATGTTATGAAGTTTATGTCTCAGTTTATGAAATAAATTGCTTATGAAATAATGTGATGTTAAATTTATTTGTGTTGTTACAGATAGATTAAGGTTTTTAGGTGTTTTCGATGGTGGTTCATGAGCTCGAGAAGGTTTAGTAGTTAGGGCTTTAGCCCATTGTTTCCAACTTGCCATGTTTATGCCTCTACACCTATTTTCAATGTACAAAACCTAATCATGATGCCTATATCCCTCTTAAAATCCAATTAAGTTATGTTATGTTAGTTTGAGGACTTGTTCAAGGCTCTTGATGACAACTTGTTCACCCATACATGGTATTGTGTGGTGACTTGAGGACTTGTTCATGTTGCTTGAGTTAGATATGGAATAGAAATTGCATTATTTTCATCTTTTGATTTTTTTTGTGGTTTTATATAAATAATTTAGGACCTAGATGTCATATTCCAGGGACCAATGGCCATGCACAAGGCTAACAATTAACCACAAAACATGAAATCTATATGAGGTAAATATCCTTAGAGTGGGATATGGGTTCCATTAGAAGGTTTTTTGCATGAAAGGTGGGTCTCATACCATGGTTTGGGGGAGAAATATAGGGAATTATTCCCTAGATTAATATTATTGATCTAATGTGCCACAATCAAGTCCTTAAACCACAAAATAGACCCTTTAAAGTGGACATTTGGAATACAAGATGTGAACTATAGTCATGAACCTAAGACCCATCCATGATGATCAAGAAGACCTTATAATGTCACCCATATTCAACTAATTGGATGCCAAAGACTCCCTAGAGAGGACTCTTGTCATGGTTTTTAGGTGTTGTCAATGATGGTTCATGAGCTCAAGAAGGTTTAGTTAAGGCTTTAGGCCATTGTTTCGAACTTGCCATGTTTATGCCTCTACACCCATTTTCAATGTACAAAACCTAATCATGATTCTTATATCCTCTTAAAGGCCAATTAAGTTATGTTATGTTGGTTTGAGGACTTTTTCAAGGCTCTTGATGACAACTTATTCACCTATCCATGGTCTTTTGTGGTGACCTGAGGACTTGTTCATGGTGATTGATCTAGATATGTGCAGGTTAAGGGCTTGAGGCTTGTTTCCCTACCACAACCATGGTCAAGGCCACGAGACCCATATGTATATAGTATGAAAAGAATATAAAATGTGATGGTCTAGGTGTTTTTCATGGCACATGATCTTGAGAAGGTTCAATTATGGCTTAATTCCTTTACTTCCCCCTTAACCATTTTTAGGTGTTAAGACCCATTTCTAGTTAACAAAACCTACTCATGGAACCTATATCCTACAAATTTGAGGCCTTCAAGGAAGCCTTACAAATGAGTGATGTGTTGGTTAAGGCCTCTCTACCCATCCTTACTGCAAAAAAAACTTCTAATGGTGTCCTTATCCAACTCTGATGCTAAGGACCCCCTAGAGAGGAATTGTGTTGTGGTTTCTAGGTATTGTTCATGATGAATGAGCCTAAGAAGTATCATTTAGGGCCCTTGACATTGGTTAGACATTAATACTAATTATTGGTTTATCTATGGGTTGTTTTCCCATCTTTCCACCTAAGTTTTATAATTTTTATAGTGATAATTACTAAAATAAATTACCCCTTCATAAAAAAATCAAAGAGTAAATATCTATTCTTAATACAATTTAAAAAAAAAAATACTAAAATCATTTAATTATAATAATTATTCCTTATGTTTTTATATGTAATCTACTCAATATGCAAATGTAGAAATAACCTTCGATTTCACCCACACACTTTGAGGCAGAAATAGGGTTTGGTAAGGTGCATTTCTTAATTATTAAGGCGGGTTTTTTTAAGGGGGAAACATAATTTGATTTCACCCATATGCACCATATGATTTGAGGCCGAGACATGGTTTGGTAAGGTGAGACCAAGAAGACCAATACCAAGAAGACCGAGACAACCGAGATTGAGCAGACTGAGACCAAGACTGAGCAAACAATCCCATTCGAGACCAAGCACACCAAGCAGACAGAGCAATGAGACTTTGCTACCTATCTCTTGCTTACTCTAATAGAGGGTCGGGTCATCCATATCCTACTTACTCTAATCGACTAGGACCGGTTCATCCAAGACTGACCATACTAAGAAAGGAGGCGCAATACTACTGTCGAGGTAAAGGAGTCGTGAGAGTGTCGAGGACCTGTACCCATACGATTTGAGGAGACATGATTTGGTAATGCGGGCTTTCTTTAAGGCGTGACTGTCAAGGGAAAAGAGGCACGAGAGGTACATTTGAGGCCAAGGGAAAGGAGGGAAAGATCATACCGAGAAAGGAGGCTCAAGTCTGTCGAGGGAAAGGAGGCACAAGACTGTGGGAAAGAATGGTGAATATAACCTTTGCACACTCAAATTTTGCATGTATTTGATAATTAATAAAAGGGATCCATGCTGAACCTAGGTTTTGGGAATATTTTTTCACCACTATTCCATTGCATCCAAGCCCTACTTCACCATTCCCTAAGTCACAATGGGTTATTTCTTCATCACCCTAAGCCCAATAATTCCAAAGGTAAGTTAGGGAGCTTTGCCCACATGGGATAGTTGGAAATACCCTCCTCCCTAGAATCAAAGAGTGGATGATAGGGTTTTACACATAATAGATGATAGTGATAATACCATCGCTCCACCAAGGTCTTCTCTTATTCATCCTTTGAGAAAAAAATTAAACCAATCCAACCTCTAGATAAAAGATGGAAAACTAGAACATATCTTGCGAGCAATCCCCATAAAGACTCTATCCATGAAGATAGGGAGTCAGCTAACATTATTATGCCATAAAATTTTCCTACCAAAGCATGGCCCTCCATCTCATAGATTCTATTAACCATAATATCGTTTCCCACCACCAGAGAGATACATTCCCCCCCATGATTTTACAACCCTCTGTCACTTTTGAGAAGAGTTTCTAGCAGAGGTTGGGTCGCGTCCCCGTTGAAGCTCGTTTATATAAAGTTTACCAAAATATCCCTTTTCCACCTTACTCAAATATAGGTAATGAGAAAAAGGAATAATTGTATGAGATGAAGATATTTGAGAAGGATCAAGAGTAAATCCACCTAGGGACAACTTTGGTTAGAAATTACTTCCCTCTGTGAATGATTAATGACTTGTACATCCTTCGGACAAACAAAAGTCGGTGAACCCTTAGGAGCTCCATATATTCTTGGAACCTGAGACAAAATTGTAGAAGAAGTAAAGGGAGCCTCCACCATGTCATGCAAACTGTCTCCAGCATAGTCCAAAACCTTAGTCGAGGCACGTGGAGGGAGGGAAAAATATACAATTCTAACACCATATCTTCAAAGTTATCTACCAACGGTAGATACTCATCAATTTTGTGATTGCCTACACCCAAATTTTAACACAATACCACCTACCTCACTAGATCTGCAAAAACTCTATCCTCCTTTCATAAAACCCTAGTCCCATTGGAACTCGTTAAACCCTTATTATTTAAGTAAATGTATATTTTCTCTTTTATTTCAAAAGATACAAGTGTAGGCAGATAAATTCAAAGAAACGAATAATGTTTTAAGAACATAGTTGCATTCATGAGTAATATTCTTAGTAACATTGAGATAAATATACAATCATGGAGAAGTAGACATTTGTATTGATGCAATACTAAAAGCCAATGAATAGGACATTTACATGTATACCTGTGGAGATGAACCTTGAAGACTTGCATCCTCTGGTGTTCTCTCCTTGGGAGGGTTATTTTCTTCCCTGAATGTGTGGCCTTTGTTGTTTTTGTAGTCATGGCCTCCTTTTAGAAACTAGGGAAAATGCTACAATGAGGGGATCAAAGAAAAAATGGGAGATCAAACAAATTTTATATGAAAAAAATTGATTATGCAAACTATTTTCCAAACTTAACTCTCATGTGAGCTAGGGGTTAAGACTTTTCCATTTTATTGGTCATGCATCTCCCATTTAGAAAATAAATCATTACATAAATTTAAATGAGGAAATACATGGTGCTCCCTAGGCATTCTCAGAATTGGAAGATTGAGTTCAAATATTTAAATTTGCTTTTCCATATCGGGAAAAGTACACTTCAGTTGAGTTGTGTTACGAACTTCATAATTCAAAATTTTGTGTAGATGGTCATGCTACAAGGAAGAGATGCCTCTTATATAATTCTCATGTTTTTGAATATCTTCTTCAAATTAATTCAAAACATGTGCAACTGGAAGGAAACCTTCTAGAGGACCAAAACAATGAAGTTTACATTGAGATGTGGCGTCTTCAATCAATTCTCATATTTCAATGCAAGCAAGCCACTCCTCCTCGACTTGTTTTCGGGATTCATGTGTGATTCTTCCTTGGTATTTAGTATCATATTCTAGTTCATACAACTCAGTTTTTCTCGACAAATTGATATTATGTTCTTCATTCCCCATGCTCTTCTAGATTTGTTTAATAAACTTCAATTGATCCTTAGCTTTTCCTTCCTTCTCCTTCCAAATTAATTTTTATTTATATAATATGTAAAAATTCATACTCAATTACTATAGATTGAACACCTTGGAGATAAAATATTTCTTAATTTGGACATTGATTTTTTCCTCCTCTAGTACTTCTTCAATAAAATTGCTTACAAATCCTTGTGAAGTTTTCTAATACTTAATTTTCCAGTAATGCAATATACCTTCCAAGGATTTGAATCTCTTCTACTTCCACCTTGGTTTTATCCATGATGGCATGAGATATATCCAACCAAGTTGATATGAAATCACTAAGTCTAGCTCATTTTGTATCAATCATTCACTCATTACGGGTACACATGATAGAATTATCTAGGTCCACTTTATTCCTTTTCTAGGCTTATTTGACAATGGCATGCTTCCTTATGTTGTAGGTAATCATTTATAGGTATACAACCTCTTTTAAAGGATCTAGGGTTGGTTGAGCTCCCAATGATATAATTTTTTTAAACACCCTGGAGTGATTACTTGCTCCATAGTAGTTTCTTTTACTTTGTTTGTTCCTAGTTTAGGGATAAAAACATCCTCCATGGTCAAATCTATGAAGCTATTGGGAGAGGGTGTTGTTTTTTTTTGTGGTCATAGTTATGTAGATTTCTCTATTTGTTTTTCTCCATGACTACATTATTGGTGTATACCAGTAGTAGTGTTTTCTTGATATTTTCCTTGGTCAATTGCTTCATGTTAAGACTTTTCCTCCTCTTTCTTTTTCTTCTCTTCCTTTTCTTACTTTGTCTATTATATTGCTTCTATCTTCTCTTTTTATTTTATTTCATTTTCATTTTTCAATATTTGTTCTTCTTTTTTCTTCTTCTCTTATGCTTCAATTAAATGTTTTTCTTCTAAGTCCTTCATATCTTTCTCTCGAGACTCGGTTGCAATTCTTGTCATTTCTTCTAACAACTTTGCTTCTTCATCTTGTGTTATTCTTATTTCCTTTTATGTATTTTTCCTTAGTTATTCTTCCCACTTCTACCTTTCTTTTGTTCTACGCTTGCTCTTATCTCTACCTATTCTTTTAACCTATCCTCTTCAACTCTTCTTTGCTCTTTGTGTTCTTCTTTCCTCACCCTTTTAGCCTCAACCAACTATTTCCTAATTACTTCCATTTGGTAATTTGACACTTGCTCTTAGATCTGCCTCTTCTTTTAACCTAGCTTCTTCAACTCTTCTTGTTCTTATTTTCTCACCCTTTCAGCTTCAACCAACTATATTCTAATTACCTCCATTTGGTAATCTAATATAATACCATAGAAGGAGCAAAAGTCTGGATATTTCAACCTAAATCAAACCTCATCCCAATATTTTGCATTTTCAAATGGGATCTCACTCACCCATTTCTCATGACTGTATGGCTAGGTTAGGGAAACCATATCACAATGTTTAGAGATAAGAACAAATGGATGATGTCTCGTGAATTATCCTTGAGGAAACCTATACTCTATCACAACATTAGCTTCATGTCTTGCATGTTTAGGATTTTGCAGGCCCTAGTGTCCTAACTAATTGTTGTATGGAATGAAAATTCTCTTCTTACCATCCTTAGATAAATAAGTGTTAATCCATGCAATATAGTTTGGTATGTTATTTCATTCATAATAAGTCTATTAGGTACATATTTGGCTAGCGGGTGGGGTGTTATAGTTAAACCATAGATTCTAATGTATGTGTATTCTTATTACAAGTACCAATTGCCAATGCATCTAATTAACTTCATAGCCTCCTTAGTAAGACTTGGAAATTATTTATAGAAGATGAGCTTGTAGAGGGGTGCTAAAAACAAGTCACAATGGGTTATTCGTTCTCCCTACTTCGCCATTCCCTTAACCAAGCCACTGCCTATAAGTCGTCGGCTCATTCTTTAATAGGCACTTGGTTAGAGATATCATTTTCCTCCCACTACTTGGGATCGTATGGTTTCATGTTCTATTTCACTTCTCGATGGGGGTTCTTTCACCTTTCCCTCACGATACTACTTTGCTATCGGTCACCCAGGAGTATTTAGCCTTGTAAGGTGGTCCTTGCTGATTCACACGGGATTCCACATGCCCCATTCTACTCGGGTTAGAGTGTAACCCAATGATGATTTTTGATACTGGACTCTCACCATCTAGGGTGCAGGACTCAACCACTTCACCTAGCAGCACATAGCTTATATTGTGCTCTCCCACAACCCCGTTTTCACGGTTTAGGCTGCTCCCATTTCGCTTGCTGCTACTATGGGAATCACTTTTTCTTTATATTCCTCTGGCTACTAAGATGTTTCAGTTTTTCAGGTTGTCTCTTGCCTGCCCATGGATTAAGCAGTAGTTAAAAAGGTTAACCTATTCGGGAATCTCCGGATCTATGCTCATTTTCAACTCCTCGAAGCATTTCGTCGCTTACCATGCCCTTCCAAATCTCTAGGTGCCTAGGTATCCACCGTAAGCCCTTCCTTGTTTGAACCTCATCATTAAAGGCTATACCATCCTAAGGTGCTACTAAATGGAAAGATCTTATCAAAGTCCATGAATGATAAATCATAAATCAAACTGTCAGATCTGAATAATTGTGTGCTATCATATACCATTGTATTGGCTGGGATCACGGGCTGGAGATAAGAGGACTCAAACCACTGACATTCCCCATAGGGTAAACCATCATCTCTCAGGCTTCCCCGACTGATTCTACCATAGAGGCCAACGATAGACAATAAATACCCCCTGAACACAGCTCACAACTTTCATCATACTGTGCTCTCCAAAGAGAAACTCTTCCAAAAAAGTGCTAAGTTGAAATCCCATTTTGGGGATTCTTGGAGTTCTGGGCTATCCAACTACAAGAGAACCAGGACAAGAATGGAGAGATCTCCCCTTTTTTTGCCCGACTTTTTGGTCCTAAGAATGATTTCTCTTCTCTGACCCTTCCTGTCCAACCGGAGTAGAGAGCTAATGCGTTCCACTCCTCAAATCAGGGTGGGCATATGGCCAGTCTTTGACCCCTAAACACACCCTCTTTATGAGGAGAGTGTTTTCACCAACATCATTTTGCTCCCTTTTCAACTCAAACAAACTTTCCTTCTGCAAATTTGAACACGTTGCAATCTCGAAATCAACCACTGGCTCCCAGAAAGGAACTACCCCCCAAACATTACACTCATCCAAAAAAGTATCACACATCACCTCCTCAAAACAATTGTAAATATCACAAATGGAAGAATCTAATACAATATGGTTAACATATCTCCTAGGAGGTATACTCACCCTCATTGATGATATGGGAGCTCCTACATGATTTTTTGCATCCTATAATGTTTGGATAAGCCATCTTCGATTTTTGTGTGCTAGACTAGATGATGAGGAATATCCACCCCCAACCTCACATTGTACACACCTATATTTGATTCTTCTTTTACCTTTGAATCAATGTATAGAACAAGAACCTCTTCACTCCTTTCAATCAATGAGGGAGATATCTGTGAACTAGAGGACCTTACTTTCTCATCAAACTTCACATCTTGGATCACTAGAGTCTTCAATTGTGCTGTAATATAGATTGTATAAGTTGTGGAAGTCTCATTGTAACCAACAACACAAGATGATATCATAGTGTTTCAAACCTCCTAGAAACACTGACCACTTGTCAAACTGAAGGAACATAACCTTGGATCATCAATAACTTGCCAAAATATATCATACCTCAAGCCTGACAACAAAACAAGTCAAAGTATTTTGACACCATGCCATGAACTGTTCAGGACTTCATGTAAAAATAATGACATCTACTACAAGACAATACAAGTGGATCAGATCTATCAAAATCACAAATGTAGACAACTGCACAAATTATGCCTATCCTAAAATACCAAGCTTGTGGTATAAGAAAAAAACCAAGTGGGGTTGTATTCAATCTATGATTATGGGCATCTCTCCCATGCATCGCAAAACATATGGGAACTAAATCAACAACCTCAACAAGGTCGGCTCCCTATTTTTGAGAGAAACCTAAACCAAGAGTAACAACAAGGTCAAATCCATGAGAGAATCCAACAATCTTGTCCCTATACTCTACAACACTCCCATCAACTACAAACCTAGAATCAATCACTAATTCTGTTAACTCCCCAAATAAATCATTGGTTTTATTTGATTAGTAGATGATAGGTTGGTCCCTAAATTTGATTTTTTAAATTTCTAGCAATAAGATTAGAGAGTATGTTTTTCAAAATAATCCCAAAAGACATGTTGGTTTTGGTTCGGTCAAGAAATTGGCAAAACAATAGGATTCGGTGGTTTAGGCAAGCCACCACTGTGCTCATTAACCACCGAAAGTTTTCATTTTCGGCAGTTGAAAGGTCAAAGCAGGAGGCAGGTAACCACTGAAAGTCTGTGAATGGGAAAAACGAAAGCTCGTGCTTTCGCACGAGCCAGATGTCAAAATCCGCGCAATGATTAGATATGCAACCGCCGAAAGCTCGCATCGTGGGAGATGATGTTCATTCGTGGTGTTCAGTCAACAAAGGTTCAAAGCACCCGCGCATTATCCATTACATGAATCATTTCAAATACATGCAGAGCTGTCATTACCAGATACGATTGCACAGAGCTTCCCTCCTTTTCAGTGGCAGATACATCAAATATCATTAGCAGGTTGTTCATTCATTTTGAAACTCAATGTGTTGTGATGAAGCCCGAGGATCGCTGAAGATAACTACAATCACGCGATTTTATCAACAAAATCGTGTTTTCAAAATCTTGATTCCGCTTTTCTCTGGCGATTGGAAAGTTGTCTCCAAGTTCAGCCAGCATCTCGAGCCAAGGAAATATGATCGGGTCATCAGGTAAGACTAGAAGCCATCTCCTGTCAAAATTTCATAAATACAAATTGCCCCGAAAATGTGAAGTTTCGGCTTTCTCCAGTTAGACTGTCGTTCGAATATGAGTCGGTATTTTAGTAAATTTATCAATCCTATGCTCGGTCAAATGATTTCACCGTTTGTTCATGAGTAATATCGACTGTATCTTTAGTTCCCAGAACCGTGTTTTCCAAACACCTGGTTATCCACAGTTTCATACACAGTCAGTATTGAACCATGGCAAAAGCAAGCCCTGCTTTAAGGT